>VZRV01000142.1:358360-514985 GCA_013398115.1 Falcunculus frontatus
CTATGCTGGTTATCAAACCTGAACAATTAGAAGTATGTGGGCTAAAAGGCCCTTAAGAATACATAAAAGTTATACAAAAGAGCATATAGAGGGGGTATATATAAAAAGCAAAAAAAGCATCATGGCATCAAGAGAGTTTGTGAAATCCAAGCAAGCAGATCACTCCTTTCTGTGTATTTCCAGACGTGTGAGACAGGACAGCCCTCTGTCAGAGCCACATTGGCTCTTCCCAAGGATGTAACACTCAGGTACCCACTAAAACTGTTATTTCTTGTAGTTTCTATTACTTTGTTAAGGCTTACAGAACTCCCCTTCAGATCTCTGCCAGAATTCCTTTTTAAAAATTGGGTGTTTGGCGCTTCCCAGTCCCCTGCAGCCGAAGAGCTTTGAGCAAATGGTACAAAACACCTGCTTGTGGTGTGCCAGCTCATTCCCCTGTTCCTCCAGAAAGATGGGATAAATACCACCCAGTCCTGCAAATTTACTCTCTGTTTTCTCTATTCGTGGGCTCTTTCACCTCCGCCTTAACACAAGACAATGCAAAGAAAGGTTTAGGAAATGAAACCTCTTCCCTGCCTCCTGTGATAAACACAAATGCCAAGAATTCCTTTAGATTTTCCTTTTTTTTTGTTCGTTATGGTCTTGTATTTCCTAATTTAGTGCTGGGATCAGACTCTCTTCTCTGGCATCTACTTTTGGTACGTCTGAAGGAAGGTTTCTCTTTTCCATTGTTTGTAGAAATACAATTACACTTCCAGCACTGCAGCTCCTCATTGGCTCACCTGTTACAAAAAACATTCTGAAGAAAAGCAATTTAATAAAAAATACAACTTTGAGATCAGGTTCCCAAATATACACAGCAAAAAACCTCACAGATGAATGTTAGGAATATTTTTTTTTTTCTTCTGAGTGATTTTACTTCCCATCTGCTCAAAGAATGTGATGCACAGATCTGCAGTCACAGCTTAGAGACAACTCCAGGGAAAAGTTACTTTAAAAGGCTCCTGAGAATATCCTGTGCTTTCTTTGGATACATATGAACCAATGTGTGTGGATTTTCAAGCATAAATAGCTCCTGAAGTGACAGGGAATGCAAGAATTTCACTTGGAAGCAAAGGCAGAGGATGAAAAAAGCAGCTTTTTTTTTTCCCCTCTTCTGTTTTTATGCATCACACTTGAACCACAGAGACCATGTGGATGGATCCTTTGGAATAATGAGATCTTGGAGGTGAGAGCAGCACTGCCAAGGAGTTTTAATGAAATCAAATGAGATCTTGGAGGTGAGAGCAGCACTGCCAAGGAGTTTTAATGAAATCAATACTTTTATACAGAAATGAAAATGCTCATGCAGAAAATATAAGTAGCATTTTAACTATAGTAATAGAATAACAGTTCAAATTAATTCCGCTACTTTGAAAACTTTCAGAACTTTTCCATTCATGAGTTAAAGGCAGAATCAGAGGGATCCATCCTAGGTAGAACACAGTGGGGCAGACATGAAATTTCAGGGGGCTGAAAATACCACAACCTCTTAGTGACCACCTGCACCTGGGAAAAGAGCAGTATTGAACTATCGGTTTGCTTCTTCAGCTATTAATGCGAAAAGCCGTCTCAGCTGGTAGAAATACTGTTCTTGAGCACAGTTCTGTGCCTACGGAGAGGAACAGAAACACAACATTAGTAAAAAATAGCAATAATATCTTTCTGGATTACAATAATGAGAATAATTTTTAAAGGCTGATAAAACGAGAACAGTAGGGGACAGGTTTTGGGCTTCTTTCCAAAGTCTTAAGCTGTGCCAGGGGAGTTTTAGGTTGGGCATTAGGAGGAATTTCTTCACAGAAAGGGGGATTAGATATTGGAATGTGCTGCCCAGGGAGGTGATGGAGCCACCATCCCTGGAGGTGTTTGAGGGAAGAGTGGATGTGGCACTCGGTGCCATGGTCTGTGGCCATGGCGGTGTTCGTTGATAGGTTGGATTCAGTGATCCCGGAGCTCTTTTCCAAACGAAATAATTCTGTGTTTCAGCGACTTTGTGACTCTGGGATTCAGCGCTGGCCCCGCCCCCTCAGACATGGCCACGCCCCTCAGACATGGCCACGCCCCTCAGCAATGGCCCCGCCCCTTCCCCGCCCCCCGCAGCAACCCCTCGCTTCTCCCGCCCCGCCCCCGTCGCTAGGGGGCGTTCCCCGCCGGTCACGCGCCAGGGCGCAGAGCCGAGCCGCTCTCCCACATCGCTCCGCCGTGTCTCGGCGCTGCGCTCGGCGCTCCGCTGCTCGGGCCTGCGGGAGCGGCGTGAGGGCGATGCTCGGGGCCGGTGCCGCCTGAGGGCCGGGTCCGCTCGGGTCCCGGCGGAGCGGTGGCGGGGCGGCCGCCATGGGGCTGGGATCCAGCTCCGAGGGCCCCGGCGGCGGCGCCGAGGGCTTCCACGTGCACGGGGTGAGGCGGCCGCCACCGGGCCCGCGGGGAGAGGGAGAGAGAGAGAGNGGCCATGGCGGTGTTCGTTGATAGGTTGGATTCAGTGATCCCGGAGCTCTTTTCCAAACGAAATAATTCTGTGTTTCAGCGACTTTGTGACTCTGGGATTCAGCGCTGGCCCCGCCCCCTCAGACATGGCCACGCCCCTCAGACATGGCCACGCCCCTCAGCAATGGCCCCGCCCCTTCCCCGCCCCCCGCAGCAACCCCTCGCTTCTCCCGCCCCGCCCCCGTCGCTAGGGGGCGTTCCCCGCCGGTCACGCGCCAGGGCGCAGAGCCGAGCCGCTCTCCCACATCGCTCCGCCGTGTCTCGGCGCTGCGCTCGGCGCTCCGCTGCTCGGGCCTGCGGGAGCGGCGTGAGGGCGATGCTCGGGGCCGGTGCCGCCTGAGGGCCGGGTCCGCTCGGGTCCCGGCGGAGCGGTGGCGGGGCGGCCGCCATGGGGCTGGGATCCAGCTCCGAGGGCCCCGGCGGCGGCGCCGAGGGCTTCCACGTGCACGGGGTGAGGCGGCCGCCACCGGGCCCGCGGGGAGAGGGAGAGAGAGAGAGGCGGGAGGGCCGCGAGGGTTGGCGGGCGCTGAGGGGGTCCCGCGGGGTCCCGCTCCCGCATCCCGCCCGTGCTGGCTGGGCCGCCCTGGCTCCCACCTGTTGGCTCCTTCCCGGAGCTGCCACGCCGGCAGGGGCGGGGCGGCCGCGCCGCTCCCGGTACCAGCGAGTGCCCGTCCCGGCGGCTGCAGCGGGCTCGGGGCCGCGACCTGGCGGGACTTGGGTGCCGAACAGCCCAGGGGAGCCTGTAGGGCTGCTCTCGAGGAACTTGAAGTAGTTTAAGAGTAGAACAGCCCTTTTTCCCTCCCTGCTCCCCTCCTTTTATCTCTGCTCCTCTCTCCGTTCCCCTTCTCTTTCTGCTCCCCTCCATCTCTCCCTGTTCTCTCTCTCTGCTCTTCTCCTTCTCTCCCTGTTCTTCTCTCTACGTATTCCCCTTCTTCCGTCCCTGCTCCCCTCCGTCTTTCCTACTCCCTCCTCTGTTGATCTTCACAACATCTTGTTAGGGTATTAATTCCCTCTCCAGCGGTGTTTTCCTCCGTGGCTGCCTCTGCCAGATGTCGATACAAGTTTGTTGTAACTGCTCCCTTTAGCAGATTGTCTGCACGTCCAGTGGTGTAAATGCGTATCTGGAAGTTTAAGGATGGGCAGAGGTGTTGTTTATTACAGCTGTTGCATAAATTATCGTTTCTTTTAGTGGGTATTTTCCCTCCCTGGAATAAGTATGGGAGCTTTGCTGCCACGTGCTGCTTTCCACTTCATCTGCATTCTGTGTTTTTCAGCATCAGTATAAAGCTGCCTGTTTGCTTTTGATGCAGTTCAGGGTTGTGATGAAAGTTAATACTTCTACTCCAGCTGTGGTTACAGTGCTCAGACTTGACTGTTTAATAATAAAGCATGATTTTTATTCTTACTTCTGCTTTAGAAGCTTTTGCTGAAGTAGCTATGCTATTAAATATATTTTGTAACTTTTATAGACAGTTCTGCCAGCAAAAGCCCCAATACCAATACAACTTTATCTATTAAAAAAAAGTAAAAGTACATGTTCAGCATTTTGGTGATACCAGACCAAATATAAGATGTAGCAATGAACTTCCTTTAGATGATGCATGGGTTGTAATTTTGTGCTTAAATTGTGAGTTGGCCCTCAGGAGTCAAATATATCCGAGGTTAAGGGCTGGTGAGTTAACAAAAAGTGAAGTTAAGAGTGAATTGTCAGTAAGTTTGCAGTGATTCCTTAACACCATCTTGTTTTGTCAGTTTACCTTGAAGTGGGTGGACTCTCGTGTAATCTGCGAACTTTTGGTGAGGTTTTTCCTGGTATGAATGTGTTTTAATGAGTATTCTCTACATTTATGACATCTCTTCTATGACAGCTTTGGTTAGAATGAAATTGAGATGTCCCAACTCTTATTTCTTAGGAATCTTTTGTAAGTGGTGGCAGTTTTCTTGACCAGAACTTGTGGGCAGGCATGTGTCTGTAGTGCCCTTGTGTAAGTGCTCCTGTTCCAATGGGCTGGAAATGTGGGAACCCAGCTCTCAGTTGTGTTCATGGAAGAATGGCTCTGATGCAAGCGGGGACTCTCACTGTGTTCAGGTTGTTAGAAACATGGAAGAAAATCCTGAAGCAGCATGCTGAAAAACCAAGCCTTTCTCCAAAGCATTCAGTATTTAGTAATTCCAGGCTGTGAACCCTGAATCCCAACATTTGTGTCTGATAGGGGGTTCAAAACCTGCTTTTTACAGCTTGATTTGAACATCTGTTGTTCATAGTTTTATAAATGTAAGGTCTTAATTATGTACTGCTTCTTGAGGGTGGTCATTTGGTGCCTTATCTCTGGCTCAACTCAAAAGTAAATATTGAATCAAGTGTAAAGATTAACACTTTCACTTACATAACTGGAGATCAATGTAGAATAACGATAAGATGTACGTTCTGCAGGTTCAAGAAAACTCCCCAGCCCAACAAGGAGGACTGGAACCTTTCTTTGATTTCATCATTGCCATAGGACACACGAGGCTTGTAAGTCTCAAATGATTTCAGTGTTGTTTTTTCCACTCTACATGAAATGTGGGCGTTGTAGTGGTGATGAAAGGTAAAACCCAAAACTGTCACAAGTAGAGAAACTTTTCACATTGGACATTAAAAGTAGAGTAAAACTTGCAGGTGTTCAAAGTCTCTTTGGCTAGATCCAGGTTTGAGGAAGAGGTTTTGTTTGTGCCTTTACTCACCTTAACTTCTTGATAGGTTAACACAATGTTTATGTTATTGCTCATTCGTACACATTTTCTACCACAAGGTGAATACTGAACTGGTGAGTCAATAGCCAGAGCTCAACATTTGTTTGAACAAACTTGTTTCAACATTTGATAAAACATGAAAAAGAATCACAGCCTGCCTACTTATACTTTTGAGACCAAGAACACAGTTCCTGTGTGTTATGAGAGAAGAGTTGAGTTTTGGTATGATGGGGTTTTTTTTTTTGGGTTTTGGTTGGAGTTTTGTTAGTTTATTTAAAAGGCTCAGAGCTTTGCCTGGTATGCTCCACCCTAACCACATACAAGCTGAATTCATTAAGTTTGTCTTGGTTTTATGAGTGGACATGTCTTTTTAGAAGTGATCATTATAAGGGCAGATTTTGGGGGAAGATAATTTAATCTTCTAACGTGACAGAAAGATATTATTTCACTGTTGGTTTGCAGTGACTTTGAAGGGCTGTTGAAGAGGGATGGGGCCCAGAGACATGAAGTGAAATGTTGCTGTTTATTGTTAGACCACACAGTTGGCATCTGATACTGATGGTATTATTTAATAGCAGTTGTGAAGGACAGGAATGCCAGTGATGAAATGGAATAATAGGAAGTATTTATGTAAAGGGACATGTGTTGACAGTACTGACTGCTTTCTAGTAAAAGAAAATTGAACTGTTGGGATTGTTTGTGAATGACAGAGCCTAAACTTTGATGGTTTTGGTTCTTTGTGTTGAAATTCTGCCACAGATGTGACGTGTTACAGGTGCAGTTGGAAATAATGCTAATCCTGTATCTCTGTGCTCTACAGAACAAGGAAAACAATATGTTGAAAGACCTGCTGAAGGCAAATGCTGAGAAAGCAGTGAAGCTGGAGGTGTATAACATCAAAACAATGAAAATACGAGAGGTGGAGGTGATCCCCAGTAACATGTGGGGAGGACAAGGCCTCCTTGGAGCCAGCGTGAGGTTCTGCAGCTTCCAGGGAGCCAATGAACACGTCTGGCATGTTCTGGTGAGGAGGAGTTCTTGGGTGGCTCATTATTTTTCATATAACCTTGATTTACAGTGTGATGTTTAGCAGTAACTGTTATGTAAAGTACAGTGCTGCAGTCACACAGAGGAAGGGAACACTGTCCTGAAGGTTTGCCTGAGCTATTTGAGTAGGGACAAGGAGTGGGTGGTGTCAGTGTTCCCAGTGACTGAAATAACTCCATCCCAACCAGACCAAACAGTGTAGGTGGGAAGGTTTTTTTCATTTTATGTTGAAGAATCAATGGCAAAAGCAAAAAGATTCTGGCCTGATTGGTGTGTCTGTGTTGGCTAAACTTCATTAAATTAATATTAATGTTACAAAAAGCACCACAAAAGAGCTGAAAGAGTAGAACTGAATAGGAAAGAATGTTTATGTTTCTGGTTGTTTAAGTAAATGCAATTTCTCAACATCTTCAGAGGATGTTATTTTAAATTGGTAGCATCCTCATCTTTCTTAACTCAGCATGTTTTACAGGATGTCACACATAGATGTAGACTATTCAAGAACTTTTTTATCCCATTAACAAAATGTTCTTTCCTTCTTTGCTCTGGGAGTTAGCTTTTCTTTTGGATCTTGGCAGTTGATCCTGCTGTGGGTGCAGATGACTCGTGTCATTCTTTCACAGGATGTTGAGCCTTCATCTCCTGCAGCTCTGGCTGGTCTCCAGCCATACACTGACTACGTTGTTGGATCTGATCAGATTCTCCAGGAGGTAGGGTACATGTTCCTTCCAGTGGGGAGTGATTGTCTTTGTGCCTGCCAAGTGTATGTTATAGGATTTGGGTTTTTTATAAATCGAATCAAATGTATGGGGATGGTGTTAGGGGATTTTGGAAGGTTGATGTTTATGACAGAAGCTTTATTGTTAAGGTAAACGTTATCTTTCTTTTTAATGTGACAATAAAAAGAAGTTGCCACTAAAGATCAAACTACATTGGTGATCCTTCTGTCTCTGGGTGTTTATTATCTCACATTGAATAAATAACTATGTAAAATGTTGACTTGCACATTTGGGTTTATTAACTACTACTTTCTTTTCTTTTTTTCATAGTCAGAGGATTTCTTTTCCCTGATTGAATCCCATGAGGGGAAGCCACTGAAGCTGATGGTTTATAACACTGAAGCAGATTCCATTCGAGAGGTAGTTGTGACTCCCAATGGAGCTTGGGGTGGAGAAGGAAGGTACTGATCTCTGTTGATGACAGGTTATACACTTGCTGTGAATGAGCTCCTGTTAGGAGTATTACTACTCTCAATTATTGGTGTTTCCAAGTTAAACCTTGTTTCCTCACACTTGTCACACAAAACTGTTAATCTTTCCATTTAAAAAAAATCAGCTTAGAACTAGGAATTGGGCACATTCTGGATCTAATCCTGTTCGAGCTGAATCAAATGGCAAAACCCCTGTGTTGAATTACCCATTAGCAGATTCATTATCTGCATTCTCATAGTCAAAACATTCAGCTAAAGCAAGAACAAAACCCACATCAGGTCAGGTTAAATATTTTGTAAAGATATAAAATAGTTCACTGAAAGCTAAGCCGTGCATGTCTAAAAGTTGATTACAGAGTGTTCCTTGAGTGCTCTAAGTGGAAATTCTTGCAGGTAGGTATTTCCTGCTGTAGATAAAAGACACAAACTCTCCTTGTTTACAAGAGTCAAAATTTAAAATATTAGCTTTGTTAAGAGCATCTTTTTTATGTCTTGATTTACTTCTCTTGTACAGTTTAGGATGTGGTATTGGATATGGCTATTTGCACAGGATTCCAACACAGTCCGTGACATCAAAGAAAAAGCCAGAAAGCAAATCACCTTCACCCTCACCAGAAGCTGGAACTCCTGTGCCATCCACTAATGGTTACACAGAGGTAGGAAAGAAATAAATTCCAATCTCTGCCATGTTCTCTGGAGTTTCAAATTTTTCTGCTTTTTGGGACATTGCTAGTAGTGTATTTTAATACAGCATTCAATTTTGCTTGAATGAGATGGAGTTGGCTAAAGGGAAAATGAGAGCTGATGGTGCTGAGCAGGTGCCAGATCACCAGTGGTGGCTGATACAAGTTTTTGCCAGATATTCTCTCCCTATTTTCAAGTCTTGCATCTTACAGCTGTGCCAGTCAATGAGGATCATGTTAAAACGCCTACCTCACTAGGAGAAAGATACATCTCCAAGAATCAAGTTCTAAGAATAGACTGATTTTAAAAGGCTGAACTGGAACATGTCCTAATTGGTGTTTGACTTTGAGCAACACAGCATCTCTCTGAACTGGTTTATGGGGAGACAGGCAGGATGCTTTCATGGGAACGTTGGCTTCAGGTGAAGCTTCCGATGTAAAAGGATGTTTTTCCTTCTTACTGTCTTATTCCAGACTCCATTACTGGCACCTACCTCTCAGAATGACAGCTCTGAAACAGTTATGAACTTGGATCATTCCACAGAGCAAGAAATAAGTGGTTATTCACCAGAAAGCTCCCTTTCTCCTCCTCCCCCTCTCCAGAGAGTTATGGATCCAGGTATGTTTTCTTAGGTGCTTGTTTCACCAGTTCTTTAGAGGACAGCTAAATAAACTAATATAGTCTTAAACAAGCTGGAGATTTAAATTCAGAACTGTGAGCGCTGGTGGTGGTTTTCCTTGAAGTTTTTGACTTCCCTGGATTTCAGAGTTGTAGAATTTGGGTACCATGTAAGTTAAATTTATTTGCATTTAGTGGGAAGGGGACTTCACTGACTTCGGTCTGGATATAACATGTCCTTTTGAATCTAGAATTTTGTGTTGTAGCTAACTAATATTTGCTTTCTCCTTCAGGATTTCTAGATATGTCTGGAATTTCAGTTTCTGAGCTCACAAGCTTAACAGAAGTGTCCAGCCTCTCCCCATCTGCCTCCTTCAATGTGCCAGCAGCAGGTGCTTCTGTAGGCCCTGAAACATTAATGTCAAATAGTGAAGCCTCTGCTTATTTTGGTAAGTGCACTCAAGATTTCCTTTAGACCTCTGACCTTATTTCTGGAATGGCACCAGCTCATGCTCGCTTAACGTCATCACACTTTTTAGAAATAGGCAAATTTTAATAAAAATCAGAAAGAATGGCAAAAATGAGATGGAAAAAGTAGCAGAAATCAGGTTTGGAAATGGAAAAATCTCATGCGCTTTTTCTTAAGTTTATAGAATGTGGGTCTCTTTCTTTAAATGAAAATGCTCGTTGATCCAGGTTAAACTGACCCTAAAAGCAGTATTTCTAAAATCAGTGCAAATTTACAGCTGTAAAATGAAAACAAATTGCAGTCATCTCACTAGTGCCTTTTTGTGGTGGGCTGACTCTGGCTGGACACCAGATGCTCTGCAAATCATTCTGTCACTCCCCTCCTCATCTGGGCAGGGAAGGGAAAATCCATCAAAGACTCAGGGGCTGAGATAAGGGCAGGGAGAGATCCCTCACCAGTGACTATCACAGGCAGAACAAACTCAGCTTGGGGAAATTTAATTTATTACCACTCAGACTAGAGCAGGATAATGAGAAATAATCTGAAACCTTAAAAACACCTTCCGCTCCACCTCTCCCTTCTTCCCAGGCTCAACTTTACTCACAAATTTTCCATCTCCTCCTGCCAGAGGTGCAGGGGTACTGGGAATGGGGGCTGCAGTCAGTTCATCCCACATCTCTGCTGTTCCTTCTTCCTCAGGAGGGGCACTCCTCCACACTCTCCCCCTGCTCCAGCATGAGTGCCTTCCACCGGCTCCCTCCTTCAAGAACAGACTGGGTCCCACATGAGGCCAGAGGTCCTGCTTCCCATGAGGTTACAGCCTCCTCTGGGCATCCCCCTGCTCCAGCATGGGCTCCCCCATGGGCTGCAGGGGAATCTGCTCTGATGCCTGGGGTGCTTCCTGCCCCTCCTTCTCTACTGACTTTGGGCTATGCAGAGTTGTTCCTATTGCATATCCTCATTCCTCCCTCTGGCTGCTGTTTTGCAGTAGAATGTTTTCCCCCTTTCTTAAATACATTATCCCAGAGGTGCTGCCACAGACACTGATGGGCTCAGCCACGGAGCTCCCTGGCCTTGGCTCCACTGGATATGGGGGAAGCTGCAGGCAGCTTCTTCCTGAAGCCACCCCTGAGCCCCCCCCACTACCAAAACCCATGCAAAACCCATTGGGTTTGGGCATGCAAACCCAATACACTCTTGTCTTTAAAAAAAGTACAAAATACTTTCACATGATCTACACCTTTCCCTTCTAAAAGGTGGGGTGACTGTGAAGTTGCAATATAAAATAACAAAAGGTGCAAGAACGCAGCAGAGCACATGGTTTGTGTTCTTTTAAAAACCTGAGTGCACCATCAGATTTTCTGGATTTGGGGAGAGCTGAGTGAACAGCCCAGGTATTTGACAGTTGTGAATCTGTTTATGTCCTGTATGAAGAGTCTCAATCATGCTGATTTTACTCAATGTAGGGTAACCAGAGGCACTGTCTGTTAGCCTGAAATATTTTTTTTACAAACTGATCTCCATTTCCCAGAAAATGCCTCAACTTTGGACATTGATGGTGTAACCCCATATCCTAAAGGATCAGGCAAGCAGCCCACACTGGATGACCTCCTGCCTTCAATTCCATCTTTACCTTCTCTTGATCTTCCTCACAATATTTCTTCAAAAACAACACTAGGAACTGATGCTGATAACCAGGAACCCAAGCTGCTTGTGAACAGCACTGAGAGCTCATTAACCACTGCTCCAGAGACACCAGAGGATGAAGCAGCAACTGAGCAGAAAGGAGAAGCAGCTGCACAAGATCCCGAGTGAAATGGACCCTGCTGCTGTTTACAGACTGCTGAAAGCTGCAGTGCTACAGCTTGGAATATTTTTCTGATCTTGAAAGAATTACAGTTACTCTATTTTGTTAGTGTAGACAATACTAGAAAAGAAATTACATGAAGTACATATCCTGTTGTCTTTTCCAATCACTGTTTAATGGATTGATCTATGTTCAGAATTTTGAATGCTGTTCAAAATCACCAGATCAGTGGAGAAATTGATGCAGAAACAAGTTGGATTCTGACAGAACATCAAGTTCTGGAATTCACATTTGCCTACAAGTGCTCCTGAATGTATTTACGAAGGCACTGTGCTTGAACAGTGACACTTAGTGATGATTTTTATCAGTGTGTTTGATGGTATTAAAAAAAATATTTATAGTTTTGATTTGTTAGGAAGCTTTTCTAATGGTACACCTTGGTTAGACTGTTCTTGTGACTTGCAAGGCATTTCTTACACTAAGATACTTTTATTCCTCATCACTTTTTTGCAGACTGTTACTTTTCTTGGTTTAAGTCCCTTCTCTGTAACAGTTATTCGTGTACCTTCTCCACACCTATTTCAGCAGGAAAGAAGTACCATGGGGTTGGAAGTCGCAGCCCCAGAGGGGACAAAGCCATGGGGAGGTGGGTCCTGTCATTCACTTCTGCTCTTGAGTGGACCAGGTGGTGGCCTTGCAGTTAAATAAACAGTGACAGGGGAGGGAATGAGGATGGGTACTTGAAACAGACTGAAGATGATTTTAAAGTAGGGGTGATGAACCTTTTTGGTGAAGATTGAATGTCTTGGCTTCTGTAGTGACCGAGAACTAGCTTTCCTCTTCTTGTGCTTTTCTATTTACTATTTTTATACAAATCCTTATAAGTTTAAGACATAGGGCTGTTGTGCAGCACCAGAAATTGGTTTTTGTAGCTTTTTTTGTTTGCACTTGTCTCCAAATTGCTTCTGAATGTAATGGCAAACATGACATAAACAATGGAAGACATGGGTGGTTTTATAACCTTCAGGGCAGTGATTTATCATGGAACTTCAAAGCTGCTGATAGGGAATAATATAGCTACTGTGGTGAAAATACTTTGTAAATTAAGAGAATGGGGTACAAGGCTGGTGTGTGTTTAGGCACTAAACTAAAGTACACTGATTTAGCACAATATTGCCTGGTTTCCTTTTCACTGCCCTGGCTCCTGCTCTGTTTCTGCACTGTGCAGATGAGTAAGTGATAGCTGCCTGGGCTGAAATCTGGTACTGATGCAGGGGTCCCACAGATTTGCCTGTGACAGCTCAGCTTCAGCTGAAGGGTGCAGGCAAAGTCACAGCACATGAGGGCTTCAGATGAGTTCACCCTGACAAAAAATCTGTCCTTGATCTGTTGTTAGTCTGAAATACTGCAATAGTTCTGAACAGGATTGTCAAAGTACTTGTTACTTTAAAGAATGTGTTAAGCTCTTACTAAAGCAGAATTGACAGTGGATTCTAGTCTGCTAAATGGTCAGTTAATTGTAAGCCAATTTTATTTCCTATATTGCTAAAATAAATTTTCTATTTTGTTCCCCCAGCTGACTGTTACAAGGGTGAACAGCCAAACACTAAAAATAATTGTAATTTAAACTATTCCTAGGTTTGTTTGATCTTGGAGCTCGATGCCTAAAGACACCGAGGTGGTGTTTCTAGTCTTACACCTTTCTCAAAAATGGCTGTGAGAAGGTAACAGTTCATTTAAGTGACTCTGTACCATAAACACCCTTTAGAAATCTAAGAGCAGGGAATGTCAAAACTCATGCTAGATTTCAAATGTCACCATAATAAATGGCTTAAACTTCCTTCAGTCTGTGTCCAGCTTCTGTGTGTTATGTTAACTGGCTCTGGGAAGGGGTTTGGAAAACCAAGGAGTTAAACCTTGAGCAGGAGGATGTTGTGTTCTCCAAACCTGTAACCTGATCATTCAAATGCTAAATGAGGTGAAGAGTTGGACCTCCTGGTCAAATTTCTTTCCTCTTGCCAATTTGGATACTTCCTCCCAGCTGCAGCCCAGAAAGCCCTCTCTTATTTGTGAATGATTGGCATTTTAGTTTCAAAACGTAAAAGGAGTGGGAGAAGCACCCGAGAGTGGCTGGATTCAGAGCCAACACCAAACAGTCACTCAGCCCAGTGCTGTCCCAAACATCTGTTTCCAGGTAAGCAGGAGCTGGGTGTGACCTTTCTCCCACTTTCTAAACTCGGAGGGCATCTCTAAACCCGACAGCAGCAGCTCTTCTGCAGACACAAGAAGGATTATCTGGGCAGCATCAGGAGAAGGGTAAAACAAAGGGAGGAGGAGGTGGAGGAGGTCATCTCAGACTTTACAGCACCAGGGTGGTTTGTATGGCCAGACACAACAGGATGAGCTTCCAGACCTGAGCTGCTCCCTAAAATTAACAGTTGAGCCTGAGGACACGGGTCTGTCAGACGTTAAACCCACAGAGGCTCCCAGCAGCTCAAGTATTAGAGTGAGGATTAGGCAAAGCCCATCTCCACTGAGCTGTGCTCCTGCCAGTGCCACAGCACCCAGGGCTGATGGGGCTGAGCCAGGAGGGGCCCTCGGAGCCATGGGACCTCCTCCCACCCGGGTGCTCAAACCTCTGCTCAACAAATGCCCCAGAAACCTGGCCCAGCCCTGCCCCAAGTGAGGCTAACCTGATCCATGGGAACTCTGCATACAGCATAACCCTGTACTAGGAATGATTGTAAACCCCCAAGATCATGGTAAAGAAATAACCATCCTAGAGATAAGCATGCAAATCTCATTATTAACAGCAATATGGATGCTGAACTAATTCTGGCTGAACTTGAATGTGTGAATGGATGTATTCATTGTCTTTAAGTTGAACATCTACTAGTAGAACTATTAGAACACCATATTCAGGCAGTGATGACTTAATTTTCCCTCTCAAACTTTCACAGCAGGCTTGACAATCTACTGAACCTCCTGCTGTACTGCTCTAGGCTCTGTGCAGAGGCTGCTCAGCCACACTTGGCTGAACTTCTCTGAGCTGTAACTCAGAAATGCTGCAGGAAAATGATCTCTGCAATGCTGAGCAGAGATCACACCACTCACAACTATGGGTGGGCTCGTGTCCTTCCACATGCACTCTCCATCTTCCCCCAAAACTGGGCAAGTATTTTCATCTCCAAGCAGTTACACAAGAATAGACTCTTAAGAGAAAGCAGCTACAGGTTACTCACTGTATTGCTTTGACTGTGTTAATATGTTCCATTTCCTGGGCACTGCCACTGCTGCCCACACAACCTCCTTCTTGGCTGTTGCCTTAAGCAAACACTAATTGGCATTGGTTCTGATCTAACAGAATTTCAACTGTTTGCTTTAAGTTCTATTTCTAAGCTACAGTATGTAACTAAGCATTCAGAATCCCCTGAAAAAGATGGTTAGAATAGTGTCACAATATCTTTAGAGAGAGATTGGGCATGTCCCACCCAGTCTCTAATCAGCACCTCTGCTCTGCATGGGGCTTGCACAGCCCTGTACACAAAAACCTCCACCAGAGTACAGGAAGCTATTTCAGTCAACCACTTTCTTGATATTTAAGTGTGTGTGTGTGCTCCCAACAGCTCTGTTACCCAGCTGGGAGGTGACTCTACCTGGCTCTGTTCAGGAGCCAGCAGCACATCCACAGTGTAGGATCATGTGCTTAAAGATTGATTCTGAATGTCAAGTTAAATAAATTTCTAGGGATGAAGTTTGAATCAAACAGGACCTCTGTGAAAGGAAAAATAATACCTTGGTGTAACATCTCTATACCAGTAAATGCCCTGCCAGTCTGTGGCTGCCCCTCTCCTGGGGAATACCTGGACAATCCAAATAATAAATCCCGAGACCAAGAGGTAGAACTACATTATGGTCTCTTCCAACCCAAACTATTTATGATTCTGTAAAAAAGCTCATCCAGTCCCAATCCCTGCCACAGGCAGGGACACCTTCCACTGGACCAGCTTGCTCAGAGCCCCACTCAGCCTGGCCTTGAACACTTCCAGGGATGGGGAGTCCACAACCTCTCTGCCTAGGGCTTATTTTGAATACTTTTTCAGTGTTAAAGTTACTGCTAAATCCTTCAAGCAGTTCTTCTCATCCCAAAATGATACTTGCACTTCAGCTACAAGTACTGAGCAGAGCTCCCCTGTTCTCAGCCACAACCCATGCAAAGAGAATAAAAAAATTACCTCTCATAAACAATTTAAATGCTTTTCTGGGAGACAGGCTGCATTACTAGACACTAGATTTACAACTGCTTCCCATTACAAACTTAGAAATTAAATAACTTCTACAAATCTGCAGCCTTTTCTATGATTCTGATAAAATGAAACTCTCTGTCCCAGGAGCTGTGACTCTCATATTAACTCAATGCCCTCCACCTCCCTTCAGGACTTTTACAGACAGCACAACTCCAAAAAGTTGACAGAAAGGTGACAGAATTTAAAAGGTAGTAGCAAAAAACCTCTTCTCTCACTTTATACTCCATCTAAGTCAGAGCTGGGAATCTCTGGGAGCACATGTGGGCAGTAAATTACCATGACCTCTGAGAGAGCAGCTCAGCTGACAATCCCCACAGCAAAAGCTCTGAGCATTCTGTCCTGGCATTTTCAGCATCAGGAAACCCAGCCTGGTTTCCCATGTGCTTCTTACAGCCTTTCCACACCCAGACAGCTCAGCAGCAACTGGCACAAGTCACTTGTTAGCACAAAATACTTTCAGTGTACAAAAGCAGCACTGCCCATGTGACATTCTCCCTTTAGCAGGACTCCGAGCTCACACCTGAAGGTCTGCTCACCTCAGAAATTCTGATATTCAACATTACAAGATCATCTTCACAGGATTCTGCTAAGGCACTGCCATTTCTTTAGCCATTGCATTACTTGAGGCTTCAAAGCACTCTGAAGCCCTTTGTTATATTCAATAGCAACTATCCAAGCTCCAAAATTGCACAATTGATCTAATACACAAAACAACTTGAAAATATTTTAACTAAAGCCTTTTATTCTATACAACTGTGAAACATCATTTACCCTTCTGGCATTGCAGACTCTTCCATTAAGCTTTCCTGTTACTGTGTTTTGGGATGGTTAGAAAGAAAAAACAGAAGGAAAATTACAACCTTGGCTGATTTCAAACAAAAAGTTACTGTGAGCAACTCCAATGTATACAATAGGACAGGAAGACAATCAGGAAACAAAACATAACCCAAACAGTGCCTATTGGAACAGACAAAGACCCTTGCTATTAATAAATACAAGTCAGGACAATTTTCCAATAAAAGTTACAGTTCTGTTTAACCATTTAATTCACAAATAGCACAAAAAATGTGCAGTTAAAGCACAAGTGTGTCAAACTAAGCATACACAGAAATGGGGATGAAAAACTGAAACTGACTCTCAAAAGACAGGGGAAAAGACATGCTAGCTTAATTCTGAACCATGGTTTTGTCTAAGCAATGAGCTTGTTTCGCTGGGTTAAAAGTGCAGAAGGGAATGACTATTTTGGCTATATTTTGACTATTTTTTCAAATAAAACATGATGAAAAATATTTTACTTTTTGTCTGACCAATACAATCCCAGTAATATAATTTATTGGGACTTTTCCTTATGCCTCAACCTAAATCTTAATCACAAGATACAGGAAGGGCAAGAGCATGTGTCTCCTGAAGAAACTCCAATAATATACTGCCCCTTGAAGGCACTTGTGCTTCTGCTTCAGACAAGAGACATTTCTACACCATTTCTCTATGAGGATTTGTAATTTGCTCTGGCTACAAATGGTTTTCTGGGATATCCCCACATTTTCTCACAAAAAGCTGAAAGGCCCTTACCCTCCCTCCCCCCAATAAGTTAAACTTCTATAAAAGATTACCATGAGCCTATGACAGCCACAGATTTTTAGAAACAGCAGTGAAAACAAGATCTGCATAAATCTCTAACAAAAGAACAACTGCATATAAAACCTCGGAAAAGAAGAATCAGTATTTTTATCTCATGAATATGAAATCTGCTGAGAAGTTTCTAAAGTTTAACATTAAACATATGAAGTTATATTCAGAATGGTCTGAAGTTTTAACAAAATGTCACATACTTTTGGAGCATAGTTACTAAAAGTTAGACTAGTGTGTCTTTAGAACACCTAGGACAGTGCAGGAAGTAGTTATATATATTTAGAAAAAAAAAAATCTCTAAGTTGCTGCAAAGCACGTTCACTCTTATTATGATGCACAGCATCACTGGACTCACCCCGCTCTGATACTTTTCTAGTGTTCTTATCTTGCATGTCAACAGCTCTCTAAAGCAATTAAAACAATTCTCATGTTAACCCTTGGCTTGCAATTAAATGGGCCCATTCATTCAAGTATGCAACACCTATTTTCTGGTGTTTTCTTTTCCAAATTTCTTTTAGTGGTAGAAATGCTTAAGTAACCTGTGAGAAATCATTGCTGGAACTTTATGAATGGAATGCACTAAAAATACCTTGTGTGCAGTTCTTAATTACATTGTGAACAGTGACTAATATGGCCAAACCAGTTTGATACAGAGCATGAGCAAGATGAGGGGATTATGTTCTGGAAAAAACAAAAACAAAAAGGAGGAAGCAAAAGTCTGCACTGGGTTATCATCCACTCTCTGTACACCTCACACAACACGAACCACTCAGGGACCTCCCATCTCATTGACTGAGACTAGGACAGACTTTAGTTTAAGTCATATAGATTTTTTTTCCTCTATATTACAGGTCTATTAGTCACTTCAATTACATGTTTACTTCCCATCCATACTGAGGCATTAGAAGTCTCATCTACCTTAGGGGTTCAGTGGGTTTCTCTAGAACTACTCTTGGAACCAGCACAGTATGGTCAAGTAAATAATGACTCCTCTGGGTCTGCGCTGCCCTCACGTTGATTTCTGGCGGTAGTGAAGTGTCAGGTCCCCGCCACTCTTCCAGATGAAATGCTTTACAGTCCGAAGGTCCATGTTGGGGTCCAAAACCTACACAGCAAAAAGTCAGCTTTTACTCCACAAGTCTGCTACACTGGCAGACATTCTAAAAAAACCCAAACCAAACACCCCAGTTTTCACAATCCTATGGGCGAAGTGATACCAAGATGAACCATGCAAAAGCTCAGATTTTTTAATTAGCAACTGAACCCGATGCATTACTGAAAGATTTTAGCACTGTAACATGTAACTTCAGATTACAACCACCTCCTCAGTACTTCATCTTCATGCACTTATTAGGCAATTAGTGGTTTTGGACCAATTTTGAAAACTGCTAAAAATGCAAAATTCAAACTATTCCAGAAACACTAAAAATACAACTCTATGGAATTGTATTAAGTCCATTTGTTGAATATGAGTAAGTAACCCTGTAAAGGTCACGAGTCAGACCAAATTAAACAGGTTTACTATGGAAAATCTTTCACCTGCCTGTCTGCAGCTGTCTGAAACTTGTGTCAGCACTAAGTTAGCATGATGTCAAAACATTTACTTAGTTTTAAAGGCAATAGATAATCTATAGCATATTTTAAACACGGTATTCAAAAATTCACAACCAATTCACTGGCACACCTTGGTTTTGCTCACAGGGAACTCACCTGGTCCTGGCACAGAAGTTCAATCTTCTCCTCTGCTAGCACAGCAATGTCCTCCTCCTTTTCTTGTTCTCCTGCTTTCTCATTGTTGGAGGAGCTCGTTGTCTGAGACTCATTATCCAAGTTTATGATTTTCTCATACACGTGTTCCATCACCTTTCTCACCTGAAGCATGTCACTGGCTGACAGTCGGTCTCTATAGGAGTTAGAGAAGTTTGTCAGGAAAAAACTTGAGAAACTCTATTTCTTATAATACCTTAGCTGTAGCAAACTAGGCAACTACACAGAGATCATCTTTATACTGTCTAGTAGAAAATTATCAGGATCATCCAGAATACCATGATCATAACAGCAATTTATCCAAAGAGTCACACAGCAAAAAACTCAGAAAAGTGGTTAAGATATCCAAAAGACCAGATAAAAATTTGCATTGATTTCTAACCTACACAGCTCCCTGTTCCAGCTCATGTGACTGGCAGACTAGTCAGCATTTCCTACTGTCAGCTTTTGTCCTTTTACCTTTCAAAAAACCAATAATTAATCTCTGTTAGCAACAGGAAACAAAGCTGTGGTTCTGAACAGAGTAACAATCTATAAATTCATCTGCTTTCTGATTAAATACCACAAAAGACAGAAAGGCTCATTTCAGTAGTTAGTTCTTAGACATTTCTTAGCAGAAACTACTGTCTGTTGAACCCAAAAGAAATCTACAGCTCTTTCAAATATTCTGATATAACTTAGTACTTTAGAGCAATGCTACTAAATGACTAAGAACTCCTACAAATTCATCAAGCACAAAACAATTCTCTGGGAAATCAGTGAATTGGTTTGGTGGTTTTTTGTGTTTTTTTTTTCTTGAGCTTGCAGGGTTTTTTCCTGCCATTTTGATATTCAATGTCGATAGTCATATTTGTATTACTTACTTTTTTAGAGTTTTTGCCCCTGATGATGAATGAGGTTGGAGGTAGAATGGAATCTTATTGAACTTGGGCATATTTTTCTAGAAGGAAACAAGTTTCAGAAGTGTTAATTTAGGATGAACTGTTATCAGCTCCTATTTGCAGCAGCTGCTATGTAAAATATATTCAGCTCCTAATTATCAAAACCCATGAGAGATTCTTAATCAACATCCCCACCACAGCCAACTTCCAAATTACTCATACTCCTGAGACACTTCAATTTAGATGATGCACAGATCATCTAGCTTTTGAATATAAATTATCATTTATTTCAAAGGCAATTAGATAGTATCAAAAGACAGCAGCAATATGAAGTGTATTCTCTGTTCCTGAGTTCCTCACTTGAAAAGGATACCAATTATGCACAGGACTTTGAATTCTTATCTAAGACGGTGTCGAAAGAAATTGAGCAAAAATACCTCAACTGGACACATCAAAAAATGATGCATCTTGAAGGGTCTTGATTACAGACCCTGAGATCACTTACTTTAAATATAAACAGAGCAAAAATTTAAAATGTCATTTCAGATACTGCAAAGTTAATTGCAGTACATATCAAAAAACCTAAAAAAAGCCAAACTTAGGCACCCAATACTTACATCCACAGTGATGTCAATTACCCATTGTGGCACCGTTTCATTAAGAAGCATGGATTCGGTTTCACCACCTGAATCCCGACACAACAACCTGAGACACAGAAATTACCTTTATTGTAACAAAAATTATTCTCATTTGCATTAAAAAGCTTTCAGGAGAGGTCCTGCCCTTTTAATGGGCAGGGATCTTTAATTCTGTTAGCATCATCAACTTACTGGGGAAGAGATCACTTATTTTCTGTAAAGACCAGAAGGAGCTGTAGGAAGACAGATCTCAGAGCAGAAACAGGGAGTAGGATCTCAGGAGACTATGGCTATGACACAGAAAATTTGTACAAGTACTTTGCTCTGGCTTGTGTTATGTTTGTGTGTTGAAGCACAGAACTGTCAGGAGAAGGGGAAAGGCACCTGGCATAAAGCCATTCTCTTCTCCTTGGGAAAAATGAGCTTTGCATGTAAAGCATCTGCTAAGCCCTCACTAAAAGGAAAGAATAAAACCAATTTCAGGAAATGTGCACATGTCATGATGCAAAAAAGCCACATTTAATTTTACAAATTGCAATAAGGTATTTTGTCAAGAGTCCTGCAAGCCACCTTTTAGGTCCCATAAGCATGGCTTGCTCCCTCCAACGGGGTCTTTTCAGTGTTCTCTTGAGGAGCAGCTGTGTAACAGCTAAGATCCAGTACAGAATGGAGGCAGATACTAAGCCCCAGGTACAATGTAAATACATTGATGCTGCAGGTAAAAAAAGTCCGTTTTCCAAGCTGAAAATGGTTTCCCTGTTTTACTGACCAGTTTATGGACTGGAAGTTACATCATTCTGGGACCTGTTCAGCCTGGGAAACAAAACCAACAAATCAAACATTCCCCACCCCTTACATTTAAAATCCACTATCTCAGTAAATACCAAACAATTTGCAGTGTTTGCAAGCTCAGCACTTGTTTTGCAGCACTATTAAACTGTCTCTGAGGTATCACATATCCCAGTTAGGTTTTTCAATGTAGAATGAAAAGAAACAGAAGTGTAATTAGTACACACTCATTGCAATACAGAACCTGTGCTCCTTCCTACCAGAGATTAGGACTTTCTACTGGATCATCAACTCTAATTTTGGGAGGAGAAGCCAACTCGAGTGAGTAATACTGCAAGACCAGCACAACACACTCTAAGGAAAAATTCTGTAAGAATCTGAAGCTGTAAAATTTCATTCTAAAACACATTCTAGCTTATCAGTTTGCAGAAAGAAGGCACCCAAAAATATCACACACAACTAAGGACTATACACACAGCTCTTACTGCTTTAAAACCCCAGACCTTGTTGATGTTCAAACTCACAGGCTCAGTTGGATAATGCCAAATTATCAACAGCTCATTTTGCCTGCCAAGGGCACGTCTTGAATGTACAGAACAGATCCAAATAACATTTTTGATAGCATTTCTGCTTGCACTAAGAAAGGGATTGTTCAGCTACTGAATTTTCATTTGTAAGTTTCTATACCTGAACAAAGTGCGTCCTCCAGCCTCACCAAAAATAACTGGTGTATGTGGTGGCACTTGGAAGTATCCATTTCCTTTCTGGACTCTGTTCTCCTGCTCCCCATTCACTGTAGGAAAAAAAAACCCCACACAAAACAGCAGTGAGACTGCACTAGGCCTTAAATTGGGCACACACTCCACCTAGAGCAAATATATCTAGTAAAATAAGATCATAAGCTTCATAAAAAACAAGAAAATCCCCATTTCCAAGGCACAGCAAGTATATAAAAAGAAACACTAGAGAGTAACAAGATCAATACAGGTTTGTGAATGGCCTATTTCAAAAGCCTTTGAGAAGAGGAAAACAGAGCTCAGGAACCCAAAACCCGATTACGAGGTTTTTTCCATTTCTTTTGTCAAACTGAACAATACTAATATTAGAAATCAACTAAAGAGACTGCTGAAACAAGACTATTCTTCCCTCTACAGTGACAGTACAGAACTCTGAAGGGTGTTTGCACTGCTCTTCTACCTGGATTTGCCAGATGTTAACACAGTGTACTAGGAATGCTCAGACTCACAGTGCCTTGAAGTTCCCATGTTATAAATTCAATTTATTATAGCTAGTTACAGCAGCATGATCCTCAAATACTGAAGAACCTGATTCCATATTGGGTCGATAGGACAAGATTAAGGAAAAATCAGCATTATTTATGCACCTCCTGAACAGTGCAGCTTCTAATCAGTACGTATCTTGAAACATTGTAGAAGAATTTGGATGCCTGACTTGTACTTGGGAAAAATCATCTTCATTACACTGTAGCATCTCATTACTGTATTTGAGGAGATGTTGAATTCAAGGAACATTGAGAAATTTAAATGGCACAGACTCATGAGATGAATGATTCCTCAGCTTTGTAACCAGAAACACATGCAGTCAAAGAAAGGTCAGAAATTGTAATAAGCAAAGAAACCAAAAACGAAAATCTATATTGGAAGGGGTAAACATGATACTGAAGTTACAGCAAGTGAAAAATTCTGTAATTTGAAAGATTTCTTCATAACACTTCTCTGAACAATTGAGAGGAACAACACTGCACATATTTTGTGCTTACTCAAATTTGTACCTCTACAAAAACGCTGGTGTCCAACAGGTACACTTCACCTTCCTAAGTCACTGCTCAGTGCCAGTTTCCTAATTTTTTTCTTTTGGAAGGGCAATGAAAACCGATTCTGTTGTGAGCACTCCAAACATTCCACTAATCTACAATTATACACAGGAATAAGCAGTGCAGCATCAATAACCCAACACCACAAAAGCCTGTGAGTGACACTTCTCATACCTTGTCTGGCTCTAAGCTGTAAACTGCCAACACTCAGCAGTCTGAGAATCAGCAACAGGATCCAGAAGAATCTGCCAAGTGCTCTAAGCCTCCATGGGGACCAGTTTTGAAAGAAGAAAGCATCTAATTCTTGGCACAGTCTTGTCACAAAACAGCAAGAATGCTGAACATACAGTTTTCTTAATTGCACCATCTACCTATAGAAAGTAATTTCTTCATCACCAAATATGAGACTTTTCAGTCAACTCTGACCTGGGTTGAATGGATTTCCAACTCACGAGTTACACAGTCTCTTATTTTGCCAAATTCAGCCACTTTCTTACATTTCACACGGCTGTGGTTTTCAACCAATGCCTGATTAGACTCAGCATTCTCACCTTAAAACACCACTCTAAGGTGTTTTCTACAGAGCTACTCCATGTATTGTTACACTGAATGTATTTTTTACAATAAAGCTTTTGCTTTATTTTGTTCACAATACCTAGAAGAAAACAGGAATTATGTCAAGAGAATACTGGCTAATGTTGGATAACTGAATTATTGCTCTTTACTGTCATTATCTAGTCTTTCTTTTCCAAGTCAAGCCTCACAAGGCCCTCTGCAAAATCCCATCAATGTTTTTCATCATGTTTCTGTAACTTCAGAATCATTTATTCACCCACTTTTTTTACAGACAGACTTAAGATTTTTGCTGATACTTTCAGAAGTACAACACACTTTCTGGTGTAAAGCAAATTTAGAAGTGCTAAAAAAAGTTATGTCTATAACGCATAGAGAGATAGGTGTAAGACAGCAACTCACGTTGTATCTGTTTAAGAAACAGATATATAAACAAACAATGTGCAGACAAATACTAAAAAAGGAAAATATTAAAATACTAACCATGGTTTATCTCATTTTCTTCTTCATCCATTGGATTGATATGTGTCCTAGGCCAATACTCCAGAAGTGCTTGCAGGAGAAGCCCTCCAAGGTTTACTGTCAAGACAGTGAGGCAGAACTTCAGTTACACAAAAAACATGGGCAACATAATAACCTCCATTTGATCCACAGCTGAAAATTTTCCAAGAGTTTGAGCAGTTCTGTTCCCAAAGCAAACTATTTATGGGCACAGAAATCTGCTTGTCACAATCTGAGAGCTGCATGTTACAATCTTTCAGGGAAAGCTGATTTTAGAATCCCTGCTGTTGGATCACTCACGCGCTTTAACATTCTCTACATTAAGTTATAATTACTTTTTCCCTTTTGCTTCTTGAAGGTTTGAAACAAAATGAAATGTAAAACCTGAACATGACTGTTTCAGAAAAAAAGGAAATATTGTCTTTGGAGAATTTGTACAGAATTTAGTGTTAAGAAAATAAGACCCAAAATCCAACCAGATATGATATTTGTGGCACTGGAATACTTCAAAACATGTATAATGGAATTTTTTCTGCTTTGTTAAAATAAAACATTAATATTAGTTCAAACTTACATTTTGGATCAGAACCATCTGGACTGCTAAATCCAGCATCCTTTGCTGAAACCCAGGCTGCAAAGCAGTCACTTTCATCCAAAGTAATTGTCAACATCTGTTGGCAAAAGACCACAAGGAATCTAATAGTTGTTTTGGATTAAACAAGTCTATACATTTCTAATTTTGTTCATACTTAGCTGGGAACACGAACCAAAGATTTTCTAAATGCATGACAGCACACTTTGTTTACCAAACTGTATTAATTCAAAATTGGTATTGGTGGACTATACCACAAGGAAAAAATTGATAAAAAAATCAGTTATTTGGATTATTAAGAACAGAGGTAAAATTTTCTGTTTTACTTGAAAATAAATTTAACCCCTCAGACAAGGAATGAATGTTCTTCTAAAGTTAACAAACTAAAACCTTTGTGAACAAACAATGTAAGAAAAAATATGAAATATGACATTAAAACAGATTTAGGAATTGTATCTCACCCCAGTTTTCAAGTCCACTGAAAACCAGTTTGGCACATAAACCATTTTAAATCTCTTCTTAATTTCTTCTTCAAAATCTACTTTCCCAAGGTCTTCAACTTTACATGCCTGTCCACCAAAAGAAATGTACAAGTACTGAGTCATTTCAACACCTCGAGTCTTTTACTTGATTTTCATATACGCTTGGAATGATTGTGAGTTATGATCTCTCCCTGAGCACTGAAGTCCAAAAACATCCAAGCTAGAGATAAAATATTTTTTAAAAAGTTGAACAATAATTTATACGGTAAGTAATTTTTATTCTTTATCTCTGAGGTAGTAGAATCAAGCCAGTAGAGAGGTCTGGAAATATTATTTTAGATTACTAGAAAATATCTTCTCTATCACTGAGTAGACTGCTGTCTTTTAATACCCTCTGTCATTCTTCTCCCCATCAGTACCAGTATTTCAGTACTCTCCACCACACATCAGTGTTTGGTGCACATCAAGCAACAAATTCAGCTCAACTACTGTAATGGGAACAGCAGTGAGTGAATTTCTGTTCAGATGCTTAATTTCTGTTTTATTTACTACAAAAATTTAAATAAAATCTTAAATAAAATTTTCGTATTTTATTTTAAATGTTCCTCAAGTAATTCTGTTAAAATTCAAATTATTATAATCTACTTGCAGAGTCATCCTGAAACACTTGTTTTAAACAAACACAAAGGATTGCAACCTTGGAATTTATTCCTTCAAAATCCAGGAAAAGTTACAGGAAGCAAAGACTGAAGGGTGCAGCTACAGGTAGGAAAATCTCCCTCTCTTCTTCCAGCATTCTCAATAAAGAGTCTCAGCTTTCAAGTGCAGTGATCCTACACGGAAGGTGACACACTGACCTGGCCAATAATCCCATCTCTACAATGATTATATATTTAAACACATATTACATGACATTTCTCACAGCCTTGCTAAGAAAAAAACCCTGAATGAAAGTACAAATTAACATCAGCATTCGACTTAGATCTCAGGACCAAACACTGCACACTTACATACACACTGAAATAAAGAAAAGCTGTTAAGTTTTCAAAGAAAATAATCTAGATAATTTTTAGTATAAATCTGTATCCTCCAACTTAATTTCTTTTTTGCTTCAGTCAACAACTCAGGAAGTTGACTGAGTAAGTCCTCTACTTCATTACTGATCTTGGCTGGTGCCCTGCATAGTCCAAGATGAAGAAAATATTTAGAAAACAGGCTTTTGCCAGAGAAGAAATTGCTGACCATCTCACTGATGTGGGATTTGAGTCCTTCCTCTCTGCCCTCTTGCCCCTCTCCTCTGACCAATCACTGGGTAAAGCAACATAAAGAAATGTCACATCAAGTCTCCCTAGGCAACCCCAGGCAGGAGCCAGGCTTCCTTCTGCTCACTTTCCTGCCTTCCTGACTTACCGGCTGACACGAGCCCTCTTTGAAACAAACCCCATCAAAACAGACTCAAGTCAGTACTGGACTGGGTTCAGGTGAATGCAGATATCAGCCTCACACCAGGGAAAGCTACAAAAAAGCTCAGAAATGCCCCCTTTTTTTTCAAAAGGCAAACTTTGCAGAATGTCCTGAGACAGAAAGATCATTGACTTTCTACCATAGAAATCTCCAACATTAAAAATATATGTATAAAAAAAGTGGCACAAAATAATTAATCATCCAACAGTAGAAAATCTGAAATTACATCCTTACCTTCAGAACATCCCAGTATGCCACATTATTATTTGTGTCTTTGGTTAATATGTGTCTCTTGTCATTAAGAATGTGGCACTGAATAATACTAGCACCCCCTGGCAAAAAACCAAGAATTACTGTTAGCACTGTCATTATTTTTTCCTTATATCACAATAAATTAAATTGCAAAACATTACATATGCTGTTCTTTGGTTTCAGTTTTTTGTGTAAGGCTTGGATGTCAACAAGGTTTAAACTCGATGTTAACTGTAACCAACACTGGACAGACAATAACCACACTGTTCTGGTTGAAATCATAGTATCAAGTTTTTAAAAAACTCAGTCAATCTTAAAGCTTTATCACTTGTCCAAATGATAACAAATTTTACAACAAGGCCCTCTGCAAAACATAATTACCTTTTATAACTTGGTCAGGCTGTGTACACAGGGGTGGTATGGGATTGGTACAATCGTTATCATAATCTCCTGAAGCTCTAAAATTATGGATTCCCTTCAAAGTCTAAAGAAAGAAAGAAAATAATGACACATTCATAATCATCTATAAACTCTGCTTTTATCTGTGAGCAACGAGTGCCAGTTCATGCTGCTATTTAGATGTTAACTATCCAGATCCAAGAAAGGTAATTTATTCCTAAAAGTACCGTAAGTAGAGAGCAAAGAAAGTACTTCAAAGCTCAAAACCTTTTGATCAATTCCAATATTAGTATTTTATGATTTAAAGAAATCTTACAGATCACAGCACATCCCAGTCAAATTGAAAGCAACAACCCAACAGTTCCCAAACCAAGACTGCAAATTCCATGACTTCTCAACTGAATTCCCAGACTATGAAATATATCACTTACCCATTTATTCACAGAGGATTTCGTTGTTGCAACCCAAAGCGCTGGAGGAGGATCAGCCGATCTATCAAGTTCCATCTAAATAATGAAACCAACTTTCAGTCATGCTGAACTTATTTTCCCTTTGATAATTGTCTTGTGTAGACCTGCTCCCATAATTGAAACTGTCTTAGGAATAGCACTACTTTCAGTTTACTGCAGAAAAGTTTAAATGAAAAGTAGCTAAGATGAAACTTCTGAAAATCCAGAGGAATTATTACAAATATTCAACAAATGAATTGTAGACACGGGCAATAGTAGATGAAATGTGTATTAACACACAGTAGTTAAAGCTGTTTCCAGCATGATGCAATCTTGTCTAATGGACAGTTTGGTAAATACAGTGTTTTCTCAGTTACTTTGTATTCAGACAATTCATATGGTTAAAATGAGAATGTGAGAAGTTCTGTACTAATGGAAAAAAAGCAGAACTTTATACATTTGGTTCTGCAATTACATTTCTCAGATTAATGAATCACTGTAGCCAAGATTAGAGGCCCCTTCTGACCTCTGTACAGCTGACCAGTGCTTTCATTTTCCAATTTGAACTGAAATTTCTCATATTCTGACTTTTCCAGAACTAAATTAACATATCCAGGATTTTATCTTAACACACCAAGCTGGAGTTCACTCAGAGGGAAAGCCAGGCTGTTTCTATCTATTGGTATAGGTTTCAATTGCACACTCCTTATACACCTGCAGGTTCCAAGGTCATGTCACTAAAGTTACAGACAGCAAAAAAGTTGAAAAAACAGTCTCTTTGAAAGATTCCGACTTGTGCATGCAAACATCACATTTAGGTGTCCAAAAAAACCCACAACTTTACTCCTGGTTGCCATGAGTATGAAACAGTTTCTAAAACAGTCCTGTGCACATATGCTGCTGCTAAGAAAAATCAATTTTTGTACGAAACCTTGGCAATGCCAGCTCAGTTTCTTAAAACTATACTAAAGCCTGGTAAACCCAACTTCTCATGTCTGAAGCATATTCAATTTCAGTAATATCTGAATTTGCATATTTTAAGTAGCTGCCAGGCATCCATCTTCTTCAGACAATTCAACTTTAGGTGTAATTTAGGAGACAAAGCCAATCTGCTGAAGATGTGGTATAATAAACACTTGTTAGACAGTGTGAATTCTTTAATGTAATTATACCTCAAGCCACTGTTTCATGAGACAACATGCAATTACCCTTTTAGACTGCGAGGGTGACAGGGCACTGGCACAGGGTGCCCAGAAAGGTTGTGAATTCTCCATTCTTGGAGATACTCAAAAGCCATCTTCATGTGGTTCCAGGGAACTGGCTCTTGGGCAGGGGAGAGGAGTGGACCAGATGATCTTCAAATATCACTTCTAACCTCAAACATTCTGCGATTCTCTGAATTAAACTCAATTACCTTAAGAACTGGTGCCTTTTCTTCACAGATCAGCACACGGATATCAGGATTTCGTAGATCTGTACAATAAATCTTCCTGTCTCTTCCTCCTGAATAAACATGAGTGAAGGCTTCATTGACTTGCAGAGCCCAAACACCTTCATCATGGACTCGGTATGTGGCTATGCACCTCTGCTGCCCAAGGGACCACAGGCGGATAGTCCCATCAGAGCTGCCTGAAAGACACTGAGCAACAACCAGCACACTTCAATCAAACAGGTATTTAAGTCTTTGAAAATATTTTTCCCCATAAAAAGCTTTTATAATTCATATGGTTATATTTTTCCATGAAGACGGTGCTAAAAAGGTAACAACTCTAGTCACACTTCCCAGTATTTTATGTAAACAAACCACTCCACACCTAGATGAACCTGTAATAAAAACAACTTTCACCCAACAGCCTCCCTCCCCCAACCACTAAATATCTGTAATACTTGTTAAGCTACCTTCTGTAACCTGTGACATTAAATAATTACACTGAAATGGACTAATGACATTTCTGCTCTCTGTAAAATGCCTTTGTGTCAGGTAAAAGCACATACCTGGGTGCCATCTCTGTTCAATAACAGAGCTTTGACATTGTCTGTGTGCCCTTTGAGTTTCATTAGTTTTGCACAAGTCCTTGGATCCCACACCCTTAGAACCTACGGAAAGAGACATTTTAGACAACTGGCGTTAATACCATTCTTCCCACCAATGTGTTACCTCTGCAAAAATTAGGCCTTTCCAAATGAATCAACCCTTATTCTAAACCCGTGGATATCCATCACTGAAAATATGTTAGAACAAGAAAGACATAATTATATCTTATGCAGCTCTAATAATCAGATACTCTTGATTTTAATTTAATTTGTTCTGGCTTCTTCTGTCTAAAAGGAATTAAAGAATGGAAGTGACTGGAAATAGGACAGTGTGATGTGGGCAAAAAAAGTGATTCCGAGAATCGTCTGAGATGCTTCACTGGTGTATCCTATTTTCATTTTTATACTGTCTTGGAAATGAAATTCTCTCAACGTTAAATTAGGTAAAAAAAACAAGTCACAGAGACCTAAGCTTGTTTCACCTTCCTTTACAACAAAGAAGCAAGGGCTGTCTCTTGGGAACACTTGAGCTTCATTAGCTCACTTCATTTCCCACCTCCTGCAGGGATCTTGCAAATTGCTGGCACCTTCTCTCCTACCTGCAGCAACTGCTTCAGTCTTGATAATCATCTGAGTCATGTGCCTTCAAAGTCAGAGCTCTTGTGGGGAAATGTAATGATCTCTGACAAAGAGGGTTACACAAGATGATCTGATCGTCTCCCCTATGTACTAAAGCTCTATGGATACATCACATCTTCAGTCTGAGGCAGGATTTGTATCCTACACTTGCACTCCCACTTAAGAGAAGTGTCTGCCCTCACTATTGAAAACACAAAAGCTGCTACAGACATGACATTGAAAATGAATAAATTTGTCTCTTTATACTGAAATCGAACTGAAGTGAAATGAACCTTACCAAATTTTGCTTACCTTCTCAGTGGACCCTGACACAATAACTGTTCCCATTTGATTCATTGCAAGGCTGTAGATTGAGTCTTTGTTCCCACTCAGGGAAGAAGCTATTTCAAAATAAAATTCATATTTTCAATTTTAATGCTGTAATTTGAAAAACATACTTATTCACTCAAAACTAGTATTTTAATACCCTTTGACCCATGAAAATAGTGCCACTCTGGCTCATATATAGAGTTGCTTTAAGAAAGACAATGTCAGCATAATGCTAGGAAAACCTCATTCCAGTTCTTAATCTACTACTGCATAAAACCAAAGTAACCCCTCAGACTCATGGTCATTACAATCTTGGCACCCTTTTGGCACCACAGTTCTGTGCCAGGGCCATCAAGCTACTCTTGCTCAACTATTTTATTGGAGTAGGACACTTCTTCGTGATCTTGTAACACATAGCATTTGGATTTAAGTGCAGAGACATTTTTCCAAGCCAAGTAACAGTAAAATTCTACATTTTGTATCAAAGGCTCCTCTCCTAGTTCAGCAGAGATGCAGAGAAGTTACACCGCAGCACTGAAATGTGTTGAGTACGGATGCTACCTCTGCATTTGTGGAAACCATATGGCAGCTCCTTAGCACCACACCTACCATCAGAGCTGAGGAATTCTATACCAACCAGCCTAACCCACTTTTAGAGATTAAAGTACCAGTCCCTTAACTGGGAAAAGTACAGACACAGCAAATGAAAATCATCTATTTAGAGAGCACAATCAGGCATTTCATCAAGCCTCAAATCCACACCATCACTATGCCAAGAAGGCTGAGAATAGCAACAAACTGCATGGCCAGCAAAAACGTGAAACTTCACACAATGATTTATTTATATGATGGAGCTAAGTTTCCAACACAGGCTTTGTAACCTAATACTATAATGTAATATCACATTTTGTCACAGCAGAGGAACCTGTGTCAGGGGAGGTTTAGGCTGGATAGTATGAAGAGGTTTTTCCCCCAGAGGGTGGTTGGGCACTGAAAAGGCTCCCCAGGGAATGGTCACTGCCCCACGGCTGCCAGTGCCCCAGGAGCATTCGGACAACGCTCCCAGGAACAGGGTGGGATTTTTGGGGTTGTTCCATGCAGGGCCAGGAATTGGACTCAGTGATCCTTGAGGGTCCCTTACAATACTCCACGACTCTATGAAGAATGATGTAAATTTACTTCAGGGTCCTCTTAGCCACTGGTTATAGCATCCAAATGCAAACTGTCAAATGAAATCTATTATTTGGAGCTAAAATAAAGTGAGAGTCTTCCACTGTCCCCAGAGAACAGCTAAAAGCAAAACACAGAACTGAAAACTCTTGAAGGTTAGCACACTGTTCAACAATCATAATAATTTAGGGAAGAATAATATACAGAGTTATCAAAAGCTGGATAGCAGGAATAGGAGAATCTCAAATGTACAGAAGCAAAATTCATGCCAGAACAAAAGCAAAGCTAAACTCCACTCTCTTCTGGAAGGGACTACCTCTCTAAAGCTAAATCTCTCCCCTTAATTTGAATTATAGCTCTGCTGACTGAGAGACTCTTTAAAAATAGGCTTTCTCTTAATGCAGGCTTGTGTACACTGTTTCCAGGTAATCAGACAGAAAACTAATGCACAAGAACAATTTTCATTTGTACTCTGAAAAAACCCATACTGCCTGAAAGGACTCAAGAAAAGAGGTTCTATGAGGACATATACTGTGTTCTTTCCAACAGAAACACTGTTACTGGGGAGCACTAAAATGAAAAAAAACTCCCCTGCTTCCTCTTCCTGCCCCTTATGAAATATTTGTGTTCCTACCCTAGAAATGCAAATTTCTCCCTGTCACCTTAGAGGTAATGTCTCCACTTCCATTTGATCTCAGGTTCAAAACAAGCACCAGCTCCCCAGTACTCCCCATTTCTGATTCACTTGAATCATTTAGGTTCTGTATCACTGTTACAGCATACAAGAAATGGTTTTTTATTATCCCACAACTGAATTTTCCTGTGAGCTCCCAAATAAATTCTTCCTTCAAAAACTCTTTGTTCAAGTAGATGACAGCAAAGCTTATAGTTATCAGCAAAGTTTGGCCATAAAATAATTCTACTTTCAGTGAAAAAAAAAAAGATATAGAAGGATTTTATATTTCTGGGAAATATAAAGTAAATCACTTTAGTCATGTGCCATCCCAACAGCATTCTGCAGTGCAACACAGCTCACTAAAGTCACCCCTCTTCCAAAGGCTATTCAGACATGTCAGCACAAGGCTATACTTCAATTAAAATGTTCTTTAGACAACAAATGCAAAACCAACAGTTTTGCTCAGCAGATGTACCTTTGGTTTTAGAAGCTACCAAACCTATAAAATTAAACACTCCTTTCGAAATCAGCCAAATACAGTAAATAAAAAAACCCCACACCAACACAACTACATGCCTGTCTTTTATTTATAGAATCATATATTCTTGAAATGTCTTAGGAATATGTTGTGCCAATTCCAAATTTTAGTTTTGCAGATTTTCTTTGAGTCATTCCTAATCTATGACTGAGGAAGCAACTAGTCTTATTTAAAAAATTAACATGTGGTAGTGTGCAAGATAGTTCTGTTCTTTCCCACTGCACATTAGACTCTGCTATTGTTTAAACATCTATCAAAGTGAAAAATGAAAGAGATCAACCACTGTGAACACAATTTTTCCAGCCTACCTAACAAGCAGCAAAGTACACTGTGGTCACACTAGACCCTCTTTCTCAAAAAATATACTGTAAAATAGCAAATACAAACCAGGATGCCATGACCCAGATCTCTGTTATTCACTTAAATCCAACTGAACCTAAAGGCTAGTGACGCTTCCCAGAAGAGAAACTTAACCAGCTCTACCCTGACCGTTCTAAAAAAGGCAGTGCTGGAATTGCTGCATAAGGAGAGATCTCACAATTTATATAATGCCTTTCTGGAAGAGAGAAGCAGGACAGGTGACTTCCTAAAAGATGATGGTGACATTGAGAATTAACCCTGATGAGTAGAATTTACAGTTTCCCCATGCCTTTTAATCTCTGGTGATTTAGATCTCACCAGTATGTTATCCTTATATGCAATCAGTGCTTTGTGTGACTCTGTCTGGTTTTTAGTCTAGTTTATCTAGTAACTATTCTTCTGACAGATTTGATAAATGTATCAAGTCCTGCTCTAGGAGCTGTACTGCCTGTTTTTTCAGCATCTATACAAGCTAAAAAAAATCTCAAATTATAATATATAGAAAATGGAGGAGCAAATAAGCTAAGAGAACATTTCTATAAAAGCTTGCTTGAGAGGCTAAAAGCTTCTCAAGTTAAAGCTCTATCAAGTTTCAGAGAAACCAGCATGTCACAGTTCAGGAGAAACAGTTCAAAGAGACTTGTCCTCTATTCTAAATGCCATGACTGTTGGCTGCTCTAGATTTCCAGCTATTACATAACACAACAAATGGACTGAATGCATACAAAACCCACCTTAAAATTTCTAGCCCATTTTTTATGTACAGATAGAAACAGCACCCATAGTTGTAAATTCATCTCACAGATTATCCTACCCAATAAAACGCATTGCATTTGCCTCCCATGCCCAGGTACCTACTTGTAACAGTGTTATTTGAGGCAGTCAGTGCTGTGAGAGTATTTACATCCCAGAGGAATATCTGTCTGTCCAGCCCAGCAGATGCTACCAGCTCTTTATCTTTTGCATATGCTAAGGCTTTCACATAGTCCTACAATAAAATAAATGCAACAATATGAATCAACAATGTTATCCTTTTGAAGTCTACATCTCAATAATTGTAAGAATGGCAGTGATCACACACAGTATTTACAGATAATGTTTTTCACCTTATGCGTCCTTAGTGTTGACATGCAAAATCCCTTATGTGCATTCCACACTTTAACAGTAGTATCTGAAGAAGCAGATATCACTAAATTGGAAAGAATAAAGACTAAATTTTAATGGCTTATATATTACTTTAGAGCATATTTGTACTACTCTAATTAGTTTCTCAAAAAAGATTAAAACAATCATTTATATACACATTTCAATTTTCATTAAAACAGCTGCTCACACAATTTAAAAAATTTACGATATCCATCAAAAATTAATTTTACATGCTAAGAAAAGATGGAAAATCATTAAAGCAGCAGATAATTTTTTTGTATACAGTTTCTGAATACTGTATTTCTGAAACTTTTAAGTACTTACATGTTTTGCCATTGCAGCAGAGCACAATGTCATTTACCCAATCTGTGTGATGTTCCATAGATGCTATATAAGGGTCTTGCTGCAAATTAAGAAAAAAATAAGCTCATCACCAATGGAGAAGATTGTGACTATCAGATCCTGTCATGATATTATCTTCAACCTGCATATGGATCCAAAGTTCCTTAATTGTTTGAAATCCCAATTTCAGAACCTTTCTGTGATAGAACTATACAGTTATGTAAGATACCACAGTATGAGCAATATCAAAACGATTTTGTGATCACAGTAATTGGCAGCTGTTAAAAACCATCAGGTGTAGCCCTGTAGGCAGCTTACCAGCAGGGTAACTTGAAAAAAGTAGGTTTAGACACAGGAACCCCCTCCTGACTGACCTTGTGCTGATTGACACTCCATATCCTTATGATGGAGTCCCGGCCTGCCGTGAAGAGTCTGTTTAATGCTGGGTCCAGCTGAAGTGCATTTACCCCATTTCGGTTGTACTTCTCCACTTCATCTCTAATCACATAGGAGACCTAAAACACATTCACACAAATCCAATTATGGTATTATGATATTGACCTGGTCATAAAATCTGAACATCTAATTTCATCTTTGTGAGGTTCTTGAGTAGAAAATACGAAGAGTTTTACAAGCATTGTCTGTCAGTTTGAGAGTTACCAGCACCACCAAAGTCATTTGGCCCCAAAAATGGGGAAGAGTCAGAGAGAAGATTCAGCAGTGATAGAACTGGAGCCCAAAAGATTCTTTTAATTGTTACAACTTCAGCTAAGTTAGACCCAGAGAATCCTCAGTTCAGGTCCCTGCTGTGTGTACATATTCTGGGTGATCTTAGACAACACACTGAGTCTGTCTCACGTCCCAAGTGGGTTCCACAGTTTCTACAGCTGAGATGCCAGTATTTCCCAGCCTCACAAAGGAGAGGACATGGTCACCATGGCTTGCAAAGCACTGAAAGACTCCAGATAAAAATTCAAGCTATTTCAGGTGTCACTATTATTTTTAAACCAGATTTTAAAGAACTACCTACCTGCCAATATAATAAGAAACTCAAACTCTTACTGCTCTTTCAGATAAATTATTCCATTAGATTCTTCCCTCCACGTTTGACAGCACTGTGTGTAAAGGTTATTTCATGGATTTGTTCAGAAAAACTGAAAGGAAATTTCAGGAGATCCTGAAAGGCCACAGCAGTCTCGATTATTAGTGTTCAGTAAATACAATTCTAAGACACTACGGTTTCTTCAGAGCTACTGCACTCACTTTCCTGATCCCTGGGTTTACACACTACTCTGAGGAAAGCCCTCACACTGAGGGAAAAGCAGGGGAAGATGCCAGTTATGCATCTTCCCAGATTCTGTAAAATCTAATCAGAACAAGGTAAAATTTCATGCTTGGTATAATCAAATCTGCTCAAAGCAGGAATCATTTGGATACACAAGTACCAGTGCTTTGAAAATGCTTATAAGGAGTAGTCTTGGGCTAGAGATCCGAAAGCATTTTGTCATTTCAGTAACTGTGTTAGTTTCTTTAGTATAAAGAAAACCTTTTCCAGATCAGATCTCAGTGACAGAAAAACAACAAATTAAGATGTTCAGTGGTCCTTATCACTGAAGAAATATTTTACAGCAGCTCGGATTCCATACCATAAGAACTGACAGGTCCATTTGGTCAATGTGGGCAACACCTCCACTGAATTATCCCATCCCCAGGAAGCACAGCCAGAGAACTGATGCTTCCAGAAAAAATGTGTCCAGTGCTATTTGTTTGAGAAACAGCTGCAGCAGCTCTACAGACCAACACTGGACAATCAAAATTAAGAGCCTCCTGAATCCTTCTGCCTCAACACTGTCCATTACCATTCCACAAGTCCTTCACTACATTTATTAATGTTATGTCCCAATGCTCTTAAAGACCCTCTCAGCCACTCTCAGCCCTTTCAGTATCACAGCTCTTCCCCCCAGTTTTTTATCGTGTCCTCATTTCCAATACTTTCAGCTTCTCTCACCCATTCCAGACTCATCCATAACATCCTTGGTATCCATGCTCAAGCTTCCACCTACACACAGCTCCAGAGATGCTGCTGAAAGCAGACACCATCAACCACGCAGAAGTGTTATGCTAAAACACCTCTACTACTTGAGTTATCATTTCTTTGTGAGATGCAGGGAGACAGATGTGTCCTTACCTGGGCTTAGTCATATCAAGTCTATACTGCTAAAAGACCCACACAGAGCACGAAATAATGTTAGAGTTGAAGTCAAGGTTTAATGTGATACAAACACAAGGCAAAGGGATGGCTATCAAATTCATGCTGCTGTCAAACTCTTTGAATAAAGCCAATGAAAACACTCAGCTAAAAATACTAAATGTTAATGTATTTTTACCAATTGTAAAAATACAAACCCAGCGGTCAGTAGATCAAATTTGATGTTACTTATTAGAGAGAACAGTATTTTCCTGACACAGTATCAGGCTCAAGATCAGCAGGGCCCTTCACCTCTTGTTTTCCCAACTGCTAGCAGGATATTCTTTGAGAAATCCTCAATTTTTGGATTTGTTCCTCCTCTGTCAGTCACCTCCCATATTTGTAATATTTTCAGGTATAATTTACGAGCTTTTCATTCCACTCATAAGTTAGATTGTCAAACTATGTTAGTCACCTAAGCACGGTAACGCTTATGCATTTTGCACATAATGATGTTACTCTTCTTAATTTAAAGGAGCTCAAGAAAAACACAGCCATAAATATTTAAAAATGCAAAAAAACCCCAAATGACGGCTTACTTCAGTAAATAAGGCACTTTTGATGTATGATTAAAACTTTCACAGGACTTTGGAAATTGAGTCATATTTCTACATTCATCTTGATGGCATTAAAGTCAACTCAACCAAATGCTGTTTTTCCCTCACACAAAGACATGATCAGGGGAGACTGACAACCATTTCTCACTACCATCAGTATTGAAATATTCAAAGTTAATTTGCCCTTTATTCTCTTTAATGACTTCCACATATTAATTTAGTCAAACATCTCTTGGCAAGTATTGTTTTTATTTTAAAAGAACTGGGACAAAGAGAGAGGTTATATTGTTTCAGGGTTATTGTTCCCTGGTAGAGCTGAGCTGGATCTGAGCAGCAGTTGAGCAGGAAACCCAACATCATCCTTCTTTCTCCCTGTGAGAAACCCGAGAAAGTAACTCTGCTGTAACAACTGAACTAAACAAGATTAAAATCTTATTTCTGTTACTTTTTTTTTGGTGTAAAATACATGAGAGCTTCGATGGAAAAAAAATGGCAAAACAATGAAAAAAGCTTGATACAAAATTCCCAATCAGTGACTGCTACTGTTCACAGAATTCAACCAGTTACTTTTGTCTCTCCTCAGAATTTTACAAAGTGTTATTTACTGTCCACAGAAAGAATAGTATACTTGTCCTGACAAACTGTCTTAAAAATTGAAGGAGTAACGGTAGAAGAAAAAGAAATCCCTATTTTATTAGGTAATGATAACTTCCTCCATGTCATGGGAAGAAACAGTGACAGGCATTTTTCAATGATAAAAGTAATTCTAACCCAAATTAAACATGGAATCCTTTAAATTATTTTTTAAATTTCTAATACTAAAAGCACAAGTAGAGAAAGCTAAAATGAGAGAAAATTATTTTGTGGTCACCAAGCTGATGGGACACCTCACCAACATTTCAAATGAACACTGCAATTTGAGCACTTGTCCTTTGGCTAAGGATGAGGCAAACCATTTGTCCTGAAAACAGCATGAACTGAAAATTACTACAGCAAAAACTGGACTCTCATTTTGGAGACCTAATGATATCCAAGTAACTGTCAGTTGCTTACCCTGAAAATACTTAATAAATGTATTTTCTCATCAAAAATAAAGTGTTAAATGGTTCACTCCTGCTAACCAGTCATTGAGGCTGAAATAAATGACTTTTATATTAACAAAACTAGAACAAGACACACAGCACATGTGGCTGAACTAAAAGTAACCCCATGAGACATTTGCTGCACACCACATGGAACCCTTTGGAAAGGGAGGTATAACACCAGAAGCATCCAGGCTTGTACTTAAATGCATTAATTCTACATTAACACAAAGGGAAAAATTAAGGGCCGCACAAAATCTCTTGAAAAGATGTTGAAATGCATGGGGAATTTAAAACACATCAATAAAAGCAATAGCAACTTGACTAAAAGAGCTGATACTTGTGTAAGAGTGGTGGACATGCAGCCACACCCACAAAACCAAAACATAAGAACAGAAGATTGCTGATAATCCACATGTGGTTCTTCATTATGTTCTTATTTGGGGGGGAAAAAGGTGAGAAAGTGCTTTTTCGTTTGGTTGGGTTTTTGAGTGTCACTTAGCATAGAATTAAGAAATATTAGTAGATTTAGTACATATACAAAACAAATACAAAAATATAAAGTATATATTCGAGTGTGTGCGTACACAAACTTATCTAAATAACACAAATGCAGGGAAGTTTCAGTTGAGGAGAAACTGCTGTGATAAACTGCACCTCTGCTCCTGAAGCACACAGATTTTCTCACAGTAGATAAAGTACCATATTCTGCTTGGAAAGGGTGCGGAGATCCCCCAGGAAGCGAGGGCTCCGAGCTCTCAGTGGCATTTGCTCCACTCAGGGCAGGCTGGAGCACATCTTTGTTGTGCCCTTTCCATCAGTGCACAGAGCCAGGGGCAAACCACAGACACAATAATGGCTGGGATATAGATCACCATGGCTTTATTGCCACCATGGTCTGGGAGGGGCAGGGTTTGTGGGATGTGAAATATTTTACTGACAACCAAAGGCTTTGACAGCGATGCTGCTGCAGCTTTTATAAACTCCCACAACGAGTAAGAATCTTCCACAGCAGCCGTGCACAAACATCACAAACATCCACTCATTATAAAGAGTTTATGGGATTTAGTACCCTAAATGGATCAGGATTAACCATTTTAATGACTACCTAAGAGCTCCAGAGATAAAGCTACTGCAAACATTTTGGCATACAAAGCCAAGTGAATTTCTTGCAGGACTTACAGTGTGTTTCCTGCAGGGATGAGTGTATCAGCTGATGTGGGATCGTGTTACCCGTGTTATATTACGTGCCTTATAACAGATTTTATCTTCATAGATGGGTAAAATCTGCTTTTAAAACATCCCACCAAACCATGTGGAGGGAACAGGAACCAGCTGAGCTCCGAGAACACTCATTCCTTGTTTCTCAGTGAGCAATTGTGAGCAGTTAAAAAAAAAAAAAAAAGATATTTCTCAAAATCATGCAAGGATTCCATGAGATCTGAATTGCATCAACAATGAGATAAGCAGCAGTGAAGCACCAAGGAAAAAGAAACCAAATTGTTTTACTATCTTGGTGGAGCATATGTATCTCTAAAAATATGGCTTTTAATTAAGGAGACAATTTGAATTTTTATCCTGGTCTCCAGGCTCTAGAATAAAAGTATTGGAAGGCATTTAGAAGCTCATTTTATCCTTTTACAATGGAATCAACATACTGGCTATTTGTTTGCTTAAGCATTATATATGAAATAAAAATATATTTCAAACTATAATTTTTACATTTATTTTATACAAAAAATAACAGATATAAAATTAAGTAAGCTGTGGTATTAGTGCACAAATATGACAAATTCAGTTCAAAGAGGTCACAATGAATTGGGTTGGAAGGGACCTTAAAGACCATCTCATTCCAACCTCTGCCACAGGCAGGAACACCTTCCACTAGACCAGGTTGCTCAAACCTCCATCCAGCCTGTCCTTGAACACTTCCAGGGATGGAAAATAAGTTTTTCTTACTCTGTACAAGATTTAAAGACAAGAAGTCCTTAAAATTCATGCAATCATATTATAAGGATGCTGAACCTTATATGGCAGAATTCTCATGTGTCATCAACAGGTTCTGAGTGTAGGGGTAAATTTATTCTGGTCAAGGAGCAAGTTTGGGAGAGCAGTTACAGTGCAACCCCTCCAGGGCAGCTGCTTCAAGTTACCTTCTGAGAAGTGGCTTCGCCTTAACTTAATTCCCAAGACGACACCTGAAAGCTACAGCACACAGCCAAGTGCAGTGTGTGACACAAACCTGCATCCTCCTTGCCTTCCCAGATCAGTGTGTGACACAAACCTGCATCCTCCTTGCCTTCCCAAATCAGTGTGTGACACAAACCTGCATCCTCCTTGCCTTCCCAAATCAGTGTGTGACACAAACCTGCATCCTCCTTGCCTTCCCAAATCAGTGTCTGACAAAAACCTGCATCCTCCTTCCCTTTCCAAAACAGACAACCTCACTCCTGCAGCCTTCAAACAGGCAGGGCTAAGCTTAACAAGCACCTGCCACTGGACATTTCAAATGCCTGACTCCCATTTAAAGAGTTAAACTTCTTTCCTTTTTCTATGCATGGAATTTATTTTGAGGCATAAAACATCCACTCTGATTAAACCCTTAGAAATTACAATTATATGCAGAAGCACCCTAAACTGACTATTTTGGATGGCTTTGCTTACCAGTAAAACAGGTGCATCCAAGCTAATAATAGTTCTGATTTCCATAAACTTCAGCCAGCTCTCCTACCATGTAAGGAACCAAATTCCTCCATGCCTGAGAGGCGTCTTTTGTAAAAGCCTCTTCTTCCAGCCTCGTAGATTTGGAACAAATTTCTCCAACTCTGTCTCTCTCTCAAAAACTTTATGTAGAAGCACCCTAATGCTCAGCCATTGGGGAGTAAAATAAATCATGAGTGGTTTTATCCTTCCATTAGCAGCTGATGGATAAAACAGCCACTTAAAATTCCCTTACTTGAACAAAGTCCTGTCACTAACCAAGCAGGTGAAATAATAAGAGTCAAGAAAAGAATCCAGCTTCTAGTCAAGCTTTATAAATGTTTATCATGCAATGGTTTGGGTTGGAAGGCATCTTACAGATCATCTCATTCCACCCCCTGCCATGGGCAGGGACACCTTCCACTATGCCAGGTTGCTCCAAGCCCCATCCAACCTGGTCTTGAACATTTCCAGGGATGGGAAGCTTCTCTGGGAAACACAACCAATCTAGACCTAAACTTACAATGCACTGCTGAGACACGGATCAGTGTCACGTACATCAAGTGTCATTAGTACATGAAGTGATAAAATACCATGTAGCACAACAAAAACAGACAAAACATAATAAACCAGCACAAAACCACCTGTAAAAACAAGCTTTTGAGCTAAGCAATGCCTGGAGAACAAATGCAGTAGTAAAAAAAAGGACACAATGTGCTCTTTGATGCATGCTGCTGTCAGGGAAAACACTACTTCATAAATAGGAGTACATCAAACAAATATCAAGGTATAATAAAATCCCCCCCCGAGTGGCATAGCCTGCAAAAACTCATTTATAGCACAGGCAATTAAGTCAATAAAGGGATATTATACTCTGGATTCTCAGTATTTTAAAGCATGTACAGTTTCTTTCTGGTAAGGGAATTCTTTATATAGAATTGACAGAGTGCTTCCCTTAACCACAGAAAACACTAAACACTCTAAAGAGATGTGCATTTCCTCTGTGTGATAAATGATGTGTCTAAAAACCAAACCCACCTTTGTTTTGAAAGCTCTTAATGCTATTTCAAGCCTAATTAATATTTCATTTGATCACACTGGATAGGTACAGCTGAAGCTTGCACTTGCCATTAGGCAGCTTTGCACATTGATAAAGCATTAAATCTTTTCCATAGTGAAAGCTGTAAAAACATCTAAAGGGCTGGCAGTATCACAAACAAGAAGAAAAGTGTTGGGGGCCATAAAAGAAAACCATTTTCATGTCTTTTACTGTTAAAGAGTCTTGACTTTTTATACACACTTTGGTAAGTCCAGTCTCCACCAAGGGTACAACAATCTACTCGTAGCTACACGTGAGCCTGAACCATAGGGTTTAATTCTTCCTCAAGTGTGCTGAGAATGTCTACACCCACCTGAGTGCCTGTGCCATGGCTTTCCTTCAACAAACACTGCCTGGAGCAGGGAAGGAACACTTCTGCAATTTGAGAAGAAAAAACCCTGCTCCTTGCTCATATGTGCAAAGGGACAGAGGTTTTTACAGAGCCTAAGCAGAAATAGGATGGGAAGCAGATCACAGAGTCATAGAATGGTTTGGGTTGGAAGGGACTTTGAAGATCACTTAGTTCCAATCTCCTGTCACGGGCAAGGACACCTTCCACTAGACGAATTTGCTCAGAGCCCCGTCCAACCCGGCCTCGAAAAATTCCACGGAAGGGGCATCCACAGCTTCACTGGACAAACTATTTCAGTGTCTCACCACGCTCGCAGTAAAGAATGTCTCCCCAATATCTAATCTAAACCTACTCTGGCACCGGCCGCAGACGAGACAGCGGCGGCAGGAACCTGCAGCTCTGTCGCTGCTGGGAGTTCACGTTACACCAAAGCAGGTCCGGGGCCACCGTTCCTTCGGTCTCAACTTACCTCCCCCCGTGCCCTGCCGCTTTTGATCTGACCCGCTTCAGCTCTGCCTCCTGCGGGCTGCAGAACCCGACCCCATTCGGCAGCGAGCAGCAGCTCATCCCCCCCGGTGCCTCAGGCGGCCGCTCGCCCCCGGCCACAGCGGCCAGCGGAGGCGAGACCCTGGGGGCGTGCGGCGGTGCCTCCCCTCACCGCAACGCTTTTGTGGGACAGTGGGCGACTGCGCTGCTGTAGAAACCCCTAAGGCCTGACACCCCGCAGCCGCTGGCGTGGCCCGCGAGGCTCCGGGCTCCCCTTGAGCCGTCCCGGCCCCGCCGCGCCCTCACCTGCACTTTCCGCCGCCCCGCCGTGTTCTGACGGTGATGCGCCGCCATCTTGCATGTTGACACTGTGGCGTCATGTCCGACCGGAAGTGCCGGCCCCCTCACCCGGCCCGCGACAGCCTTTTATATGCGAGCGGCAGGAGTGGGCGTGGCCAGTGGGGGCGTGTCCTGCGCTCTCGCCCTGACGCGGTGCCCGCCATGTTGCCGCCTCATGAGGCGCCGCCTCAGCCCGGCCCCAGGGCGGGCCGGGTCTGGCTCCTTCCCGATCTTGTTGCTCCTGCGTTGTCCCCGTCCAGCTCCTGATGGTCCTGCGGTGTGTTCGTCCTGCTTTGCTTCGTCCCGAGTGGCACCGAAAAGCTTGTGTGGAAATAAGGAAGGGCCCACTCGAATAAACAAAATCAGCGGTTTCAGCTGTCAGTAATAATCAGGCAGTTTTTATCGGTAGTTTTTGTAGTTCATTGATAATAACCAGAAGTTCCTCTGTGTGGGACAGACAGTCTGGCTCTCTTGTCAAGTAAGAAGTAGGGATGTTGGTTATCGCATGGTGCTGGTTACTCTGAGGTTGTGGGTTCGATCCCCATATGGGGCATTTTCTTAAAAGTTGGACTCAATCATCCTTGAGGATCCCTTCCAACTCAGAATATTTTGTATCTCCTTCTATATCTTCTGAGTGAAGAGCTGTATGAAGTTGTGTGCAGGACTCTGTTCTTAGCTCACCTTTTTGTTACACTGGTTACTTCCTTGTAGATCAGTAAAGGTACTAATAGTTAATTAGTGAAAAAAGAATACTATGAGAGAGAGCATATAAAGGGTTAAGGATGAAACGATGCATTGAGGTATTCCTATTCTTCAGTGTTGGCTGCAAGGCTAGGTAGAAGATATTTATTATTTCTGATGATTTAAACTTTGCTTATTTTGATACAGATCGCTTTTTCTAGCAATGGAAAACGCAGTATCCTCATCGTAGTTGCAGGTGGAGAGTCTGGTTGTGAAATGACATCTGCCTTGGCCAAAGTCCTTCCTTAACTGCAGCGTTTCACAGAATCATGGAATGGTTTGGGCTGGAACAGACCTTCAAGCTCATCCAGTTTCAGTCTCCTGCCATGGGCAGGGACACCTTCCACTATCCCAGGTTGCTCCAAGCCCTGTCCAACCTGGCCTTGGATAATTTGAAGGACGGGACAGCCACAGCTTCTCTGGGCAACTGCCACTGCATCAGCACCCTCACAGTGAAGAATTTCTTCCTAATAACTGAACTTGAATCCAGTATTCACTGGTTAGATTTAAGCAAATTTAAGATAAAATTAATGCTGCAATAATAATTTCTCTCCTTTAACCCAGCAGCAAGAGTTGCAGTTACAGACATACCACTTTCACAGAACCTCTGCAAAGACTGGGCTCATTGTACATTGTTCTGTGAATGTATTTTTGTGGCTTTTACAGCAGATTTTGGACATGATCAAGTCTAAAACAGTAGGTTGTATTACATGAATGCCTTGCTTATGCAGACATAGAAAATGATATCTCAGGAGATTTTAGTCACACAAAACATTTGAACTGGATTTCAGATCACCAAGTTTCACATCCTATAAAGCACAGCCTAAATACAGTAATTTCAAACAGTTGCATCTGAGTCATGCCCATAAATTATATGTAGCCTACAACGCTTTTGGTTTCAAGCTATGTAGAATCTACCATGTCCCTTGGGAATTTTTTCAGTGATTATCTGATCTTAAAATGCATGTCTTTATATCTTGAATTTATGTAGCTCTTATCCCAAGTTGAGAACATATTACAGCTTTTCCTGGAGGATTAGAGAGGCCTTTGTGTATGCAAAACATTTTCTTCTTGTAGTTGTATAATTATATCTTTTAAAAATGGGGTTGGAAGTGATGTCCAAAAGCCAATTAGTTCATTTATCCCAAAACAGCATCAACTCCACTGATGTAATTCCTGGAGATATCTGGTTTGTCCCTAGCTGCAACAGATGGTGATTCCAAAACCTTCATCTGCAGCATATTCTACTGCTTCACTATTCTCACTGCCAAAAAAGGTTTTTCTTGTGCTTGATCTGAATTTCCTGGGCTGCAGTCTCAGCCTCTTACTTCTTGTTTCACTCCTCGTGGACATGAAGATGAGCTTGTTCCACGTTTCTTGCTAACTATTGCTGTCGTGTTTCCTTCCATCTTCTCTCTACTGGACAAAATCATACTTCTCAGGCTCCAAATCATTCTTACAGTGTATTTCTAAAATCTTTGAAGATTTTATTTTAATTCTGCGACTGCTAAGCCTCACGAGAGAGAATGCAGCAGCACACAGAGGAAGCTGGGAAACCCCACAGCATTCTAGAAGTTACTATTATTAAGGAAATATAATCTTTATGGTCTTACCTATTACAGTGTTTATTCACTCAATGCTTACATTCTGGGCATTTCCATTCTTCTTTCTCTCCCTATCTCAACATCCTGGCTTCACTCCTGAGACCTGTTTGGTTCTCCACCACTTCCTTTTTGGCTCAGCAGCAGTTTGCTCACTGCAGCGTTGTCAGAAATTCACAGTCTAGCCTAAGAAGATCAGATTTTCGTGGAAATTGAAAAATAATCCCTAGATTCATAGAAACATCATATTCTTTCTCTTCCAAAACCTAAAGCAAACAGCCAATGTTATAGACTAGCTCATCTTACCACTTTCCTTCTAGGAAATGACAAAAACATGATGAAAGGCTGGAAGGTTTCCTGCATTACAAAGAAAACCTTACCTACCATGTTTCATTTCTCTAATATTACCTTTAGTTCAGGCTTGATAATCATACACACAGAAACCAGAAAATTATCCCTATTATGATACTCATGTTTTTAGCAGCCCTCAGTAAATGTGATCTTTGTTGGACCAGGCAATCTCCAGAGATCTCTTCTGATCACGATGATTCTGTGATACAAAGGGATCACTGTACTTTTTTTCACCTTAAATTAATGACCCGTTGATCTGACAGGTTGAACAAACACTGCGTTATATACATTAATAGCAGCCACAATCCACTAAAAGTTCTTTGATGCATAACAGGAAAAAAAAAAAAAAGAGGAAACCACATTTTTAAATGGCATTGAAATGTAAAAAGGAAAGGTTCTCTGTCTATAAACAAAGCCAATTTCAAATCAAATGTGCAAAAGATGCTGACTGCTCTTAAGGACACAATATTATCTTTATTAAATTAATAACCCATTGCTGATTATGGATAATGAAATGATGTTGGGGTTTAAGAATGAAATTAGTATTTCATTTTATCAAAGACTAACACAAAACTATTATCAGAATTTCAATACCTCTAAGACGACAATAAATCACTTAAGTGTATGCGTGAAAATGACTGTGTTATGAGAAGTCATCAACTTCTTATTGGACTAATGCTTACTGAAATGTAGTCAGGCACTTTGCTCAATATTTACTTACAGAGAAAACTTCTCACTGCCCCATTCTCTTCCAACCCAGAATCCAATAAAACTCCATACTTTGTGCATGACAGCATCTGAAACCCTTTGACAATTACCATTAGCCTGAAGCCAGCACATGACTAAACTGAACAAAGGAAGCCTTCATCTTATATTTGAAAAAAAAATAAAATATTAAACAATAAACACATTTCACATTTGTCTTAAATCATACGCTTCCCACTACTGTAACAAAAATGCTTCCTGGTGTAAGTAACAATCAGATTCACGACACCTGAATGTACATAAGTCTATGGGACCTGATGAGATGCATCCCAAAGCCCTGAGGGATTTGTCTGCTGTAGTTGCCAAGCCTCTTTCCATGGTATTTGAATAGTCCTAGCAGGCAGATGAAGTCCCAGCTAATTGGGAAAAGGAAATATTTTGTATCTATTTTTAAAGAGGGTACAAAGGAGGCCCCTGGGAACTCCCACCGTGTCAGACTCCTGTGTGTGCCCGGGAAGATCATGGAACAGATCCTCCTGGAAGCTGTGCTGAGGTACACGGAGGACAGGGAGGTGATGCAGGACAGTCAGCATGGCTTCACCAAGGGCAAGTCCTCCCTGACCATCCCATTGGCTTTCTGGGATGGAGTGACCACATTAGTGGACAAGGGAAGGGCTCTGGATGTCATTTCTGCTAAGCCCTTGACATGGTGCCCCCCAACATCCTTCTTTCTGAACTGGAGAGAGATGGATTCAGTGAGTGGATTGTTTGGTGAATAAGGAATTGTTGTGGTTTCACCCCAGCCAACAGCCAAGCCCTTCAGAGCCACTCATTCACTCCCCCACCAGCGGGGGAGCCTACAAGAAAGATGGAGAGAGTAATCACAAGGGCATGTAGTGACAGGAAAAGGGATGACAAGGGGGAATGGCTTCAGAATGAAAGAGGGCAAATTTAGATTAGGTACTAGGAATAAATTCTTCCTTGTGATGGTGGTGAAACACTGGCACAGGTTGCTCAGAGGGGCTGTGGGTGCCTCATCCCTGGAAGTGTTCGAGGCCAGGTTAAAGGGGGCCCTGGATGACCTGGCCATAGGAGGGGACTGAAATTAGGTGATTTTTAAGGTCCCTTCCAACCCAAACCATTCTATAATTCTATGATTTCTTTGTTTTTAATTTGTTAACCTGTTTGCTCTCACATAGTTTTTTATGAGTTGCATTCTTGACATGTTGAAGTTTAGACTTTAATCTTACAGGGAGGTACAGTGAGAAATAGGTGTGAAACCAAATATCTCAACCTTTGCTAGGGCTCTTGCACTTCTCATTTCATGTTTGTGTTTGGGGCCGTGCAATAAGAGGTGAGACTTCATAAACCGTGTTAACGAGACTGCATCAGAAGTGCTGGAAATCTTTCAGAGATTGTAACAGCAGTATTTTGCTCTTGGCATCTTACTCTGGAGAAATGTAAAATGCTTCAAAAGTACTAGTACTGTTTTTCAGAACACTAAGAAGAAGCAGATGGAATAACTTGAACTTAAGGCGCTGAGATCGTTTTCAGAATTCTTCAGTGTACATTAGGTCATTAGGCAGAAAGCTACTTTGAGTAACAATGCGTTTGATGTGAACTTACAATAAAAGCTATTTCCTGTTGTTCTGTAAAGTCAATTAGCTATTTACCAAATACCAAATTTCACATCTGTCGATTTCTTATTTCATTGTGCATCATGAAAAAAGGGAAATGGCAATCATGCAAATTATTGGCTTGATAAATACAGCATGTACTTTACACTCGTAGATTCTTTTCTAAGAGATATTGAGTTGCACCTTTTGTTTCTCTCACAGATAATTTGCCAAAGCCCCTCATTTTTTCTGGACTCATGCCTTTGGAGATTTTATATATTACTTTCTCTGTGTATTGTTTTTGGTTTTACTGTATATATAATATTTAGTTATTCTTTGTTCCAAGTGTAACAAAGCAGATGTATTTCTGTATTTCCCTATCCTTTTTTTTTCTTGCCTGGTGTCTCTTATTACTTTTGTTCTTGTTCCAGGGTTATGGTATTTTATAAGGCATTCCTGGAATCTCATCGATACCTTGAAATTAGTCACCCTCAAAATTAAGGGGAATCTTGAAGCTTCTGGCCAGCAGCTGTATTAGTTCAGCCCACAGAGGATGCATTTGAGTTTGCATTGGAATAAATGTGTGTGCATTACTTAGAGATCACTCTTGATGTGATATTCCAGAGGTTATAGTGCTTCCCAAATTGTGGGCACTCCCCGTATGCCAGTTTAGGTTACAGACAGGAAGGAGGATTGCAAATTCTCTGAAGTTGCAGCTGCACTAAACAGAAATCTCTGCAAATAATTTTCATTGCAAGTGTCTCCAATGCAAATCCTTGAATTACCAAGGAGTATGAAATTTTATTGCTGAGCAGTGAAGTACCTTTTGAACATAAATTTGTAAGAAATATCATTTATGAGCTATTAGCATCAGAGGTAACAACTGTTACACAGCTCCGGATCTGTGTTATAACAAATTACTGCCCTATGAAAATCTGCTGTGAATTCCTTGTGTACATCTGTACATAAAGCAAGGTGGGATGCAAAAACAAAGGTCTACTATGATCAGACACTAATTATTTTGAGTATTTGAGAAGGTGACAAGTGCTCACAAGTTGTTTCAGTACAAAATTGTCCATCCTGTTAAATACTTGTGCCATTTTATCGGTCTACATTTGACTAGTTTTTACTTCAGCTTGGAGAGCCATCCAGTATTAAAGCTCTCATTCATCTGCAAGTCTTTATGATTTTCTGTTGAGAAATTCTGTCTGTCATACAATCACTTGTGCAGGTTTGCAACATTTAAACAGTTCCTCCTCACTAATGGAGCTATCTGATTTTAAAGCTACTTGGAAAACTTTTTTTCATTTCATGTTATAAGGAGGCAAAAATAACAGCTGATTTCTGTTAATAACAGCTTTTTGCTATGATTATGATTTGTGTTTATTTTTATTATGTCCAAAAGAGATGACCTCTGTTTCTGTGGTGCAGCTACCTTAAAAAAACTCAAAATCTCCCTGTGCTCTCTCTGACATGATTTCCATTCCCTGCTCTCCAGAGTTGGAGATTTGCTTTCAGGAGAGTATTTTGGTGTCTGTGTTCATCCCTCTTTGCTTTTATGTGCACAGCTGAATTTTCTGTGTTTTGTGGGGTTTTCTGTGTGAACAGTGGTTTGCATTTGCTGATTCTAATGGAGGATCATTGGCATTGCTGTGTTTGTCTCAGACTCGCTTGTGGTTGGTGCTGGCTAATGGACAGTGAGAGATAACCATAAACTCTGTAATTAACAGTCGTGATTTGTCTCTTTGAGACTCTTGACCTAAATTAAAACACTCAAAAAGATACTTTATATCAAATTCAATAGCATCCTTTGTCAGTAGATGACACAATCTAGTTATGGATTGTATGATTTTGTTTTGCGGAATCCATTTCTTGAAAATATGAAATATCTTTCTTAGGCTCAAGTAATTTTCCTTCCAGCTGCTATGGTCATAGTTACAGGATTTTTTTAGCCTGTGAGTAAAGTAAAGATTTTTTTCCATTAAATTTTTGATAAATGTATTTATTTTGTCTCTGTAAAACATTTCTTTACTCAAACTTTCTGTGCTTGTATGAATTTTACATAAAGAGACTATTGACAAGGTCAGTGTGCAAATTGCAGGATTAGATTTATGGATGTAGCAACTGATGACAATGACTTATTTGTTTGAAATTCTTGTTCCATTCCCTCTTGTATCCATCTGGGATCTTGTGTCCTGCTTGTAATTTTAGCCAGTTTGAGACACAGCATCTTAATAATACAAATGCATCTTGAAGGGGAATGTAGAGGAGATTTTCTATGATCTTAATTTCAGATGTCTCACTTACAGCAGGGGTTCCACGGTCAGCAAGTTATTGAGAGAAAGTCTCAGTGAGACAGGAAAAGGAGGTAAATTGTGCTAAATTTGTTAGGAACTTCAATAGCTATCTTATTCCTATAAATGGGAAAAATAGGAAGCGAGACCTTGCATGAACCCTTCTCCCTCTGAGACAGAGGCATGGGTGGTGTGTGTTACCCCACTGAACAGGAGATTTCTGGGATTGTACCACGGAGCATTTCTCAGTAGGTGGAAGCTGGTGGAGGAGGTGACTGGATAGAATCTGAGGATAAGAGGGTCATGGGGTGTGCATGAATTGTCAGATGCCTTGATATATTTAATGACTGCATTTCTCATCTGTAATTTAAAGCGGCAACTAATGTTTAGAGTTATGGCACAGTTGCAAAATACATTTAATTATGCAAAAACCTGGTCTTTTCAGCTCTTGACATCTGTATCCTCTTAGTCATTAAACTAATGGTGGTGTGCTAATGCTACCAACAAGAAATATTTGTTTTGTGCTCTGGCAATAAAAACGAAAAAGAAAAGTGCTGTACTTTGCAGTTAATGGAGGAAACAGAGCCATGTCAAGAGCATGGTGAATAAATTAACAATAATTTTATAATGAATTTAATTTTAGTAATTTATATAATGAACATTATCTTTTTGTTGTTAAACTTCAGCTTTTTTATTTCCTCAATTTTCGTCCTCCTATTTCCACAGGAATAATGAATGAAAATGGGAAGAAAACCGTGTCATTACTCTGAGGCTGGTTTTCTGCCCTCTCCCCACTGTAGGAAACTGCCTTCCTAATGGGAGAAAGGAAATTTTCCACTGTAGCACAAGAAAAGTAACTTGTCTAAGTGTTTTGTGGTTAACTGCAAGTCCTAAACTGCTGGAGATAAAAAATCTTGTTCTCTGAGCTCTTGCTTTTTGGATTTTAAATATTACAGTGTACGGAAGGAGTGCAATTCTTTGTGCTGTGTTGAGGGCTGTGTTTATCCCCTGTGCCCCATTTTCAGAGGGACAGATGGGTGGAGAAGATACAGCAGAATAAATACGTGCAGGTAGGGATCTTTATTGCATTTAGTTGTATTAGCTGGTACAGGATTGTAAATGTAGCAGTTATAGTGCCTCTGTAGAGTGATGGTTGTGTGATCTTTAAAATTCTGCTCTCTTAATTGAACTTGTCTTGAGAACATAATCTTGCTTTCTAGAAAAATAGCTTACACTGGAACTTAAAATGTCTTGTTGCTGCTTGCACCACAGAGCACTTAGAGTTTTATTTCTTTTAAAACCATCTTCAGTTGTAGCTATCCAGAAAAATGTTTAATCACCGTTTGTTTCTTTGCATGCATTAGTGCTGCCTGGCTTTTAAGGACAGCGTAGTTGCTTCGGCAGAATTCTTCCAGCAAAACCCAGAGTAACTCTCTTATCATCAGGAAAGATGATAGGAAAGACTTATGTTCAACTTAATAAAGAAGAAAAATATTTTAGACAGTAATAGGTTCTGTTGAAGAAATTAAGAGGAACAACTGTACTTAGCATTAGGGCTTACCATGAATGTGTGTGTGTTACTGTCCAATACCTGTTACTCTGTGCAACTCTTTTAAAAAGTAAATATAATTAATTTCAGATATGAGGATAAATGCTGTGATTTTCATTTTGCTCAAACAAGGTTTGTATGTTTTAATGGAAGTTATGGCATAGTGTGCTACTGAATGTATTTTGGGCTCTGATTTTGTATATAACAGATAGTATATTTGAATTTCATATTTTTTCTGTATGAGATATAATGAACATACATCAGAGCCTGAGAATAATAAGAAATAGAAATTAAGGAATGAAAAATATATATGCTCTAATTTCTAACCAAAAGCTTTTAATGAAAGGCAAATTTTGTGCCAATATTTAATGCACGCCTGCATGGTTTAAAGCTTGGAATGAAATATGAAACAGGAAACCTTTTGCTTTCTTACCATTTCACTCATGTATTTCCAGTTGAACAAAAATCTATCTTTGCTTTTAATAAATGTAGCTATGATTTCAGCAGAAAGAATTGATTAATTTCTAGGTGATTATTCTTCAAAAGTATCACCCAAGCACTTTTCCCTTTCTTACAGTGTTGTCAGTGAGAGCACAAAATTTCATTTACTGTTTTCAGAAAAGCAACCAAGCTCCTCCCTCCATCCCTCCCCCAGGCATCCCAATACAAAAGAAAACTTTCTGCATGGGAGCTGCCTCGGGAGAAATGATGTTGGTGGGAATGGCAAGGGGAAGGTGAGAAAACCAAGACTTTCTGTCTCCTTGGAGATAAAAGCCAGCCAACATTATCTTCAGAAATCAGTGTGAAGGCTTTTTTATTTTGAAGGGGATATTGTAAGTATTTTGGTTTGGCTAAATATTTGTATACTATGAGACAATTCAATTGCTGATTATCTTAATTTAATTCTATGTCTATTTGATCAAAATATTTGGGAATGTATGTATACAGGTGTGTGTGTCTATATATAAAAAATATGTGCCCACATGTATTTAGGTATTAGATGTGGGTTTATTTTAGGTACAAGGAGAATCTGTTTAAGAAAATCTGCCATTAATGTAGAACTACTATATTGCTGTAAACATATAGCTCTTCCTATAATTTACATGTGTCAGTTAAACACTTAACTGGACATTGATATATTTGTCATATTAATTACTATTAATTATTGTCATATTAATTATTATCATAATAATTACTGACTGCTGTGTTTTGTTATGTCACCTCATGCATAGTATTCCTCAAATTGTCTGTAGTGCTATCTAATCTTAGTTGCACTGAACCTGACATACTGAAATTTCTTTGGCAACACAAATCTGGAATGTTTTTCTCACATCGTTGCTGGTGAGTGATTTTTTTTCAGGATTCTTGAGTAATGCATGATCTAGCCCATTGCATAGATTTCTGATTTTGGAAGTAATGAGTGAGGATATGATATGATATGACATGATGTGATATTGATGTCGTGAATAACTTTGTCTATTACATGTGTTAAAAATCAAACCAAACAACACCAAAAAAAAAAAACCAAAAAAACCTCAACCCAAAAAAAAACAACCCAAAAAATCACAGATGTTTATCCAACCCATCCAAACACAAAACTTTTCCATGGCATGGAGTGACGAGTGAGAAGTGGAGAGTGGGGGACAAAGTGCTGGGTGGAAGAAATGGCCTTGTATTTAAGAAACAGCAGTAGTCTTCTAAAATGTCCAAGCTGGATTTTGCTAAGGACTAAAATCTGTTAGATCTGTTCACCATCATTGGCGGATAAATAGAAGAAAATGGTGATCAGAAACAGAAACTTTTTTCTGCTTATTGAAACTGAGTAGGTGATAGCAGAAACTTTTGGCAAGATACAGAACAGAAAAGAGAGAATTTTTGTCCTGTTTCATAACTTGTTGCTGTTAGCTGCTTTCTCATTTCTTTTTCTTATTTCAGGTGAAGAGGTGAACACATCTTTAGTCTTTATTCCCATGTGAAAGAATATACTAAATGCACACTAAAATCAAACTAGCAGTTAGTTTACCCTTTATTTTTTCAGATTCAGGTGCTCACAGGAAATATTCAGTGGGTGGCCCTTGACAAGGGAGTTGATAGAAGTAAGTTGGGACTCAGAGTTGGTTATAATCCGTGCTAAAACTAGACTGAAACACAAATAAAGACATTTTTATGTTTATGTTCCTACTAGTTTTCCTATTTTGAGAAACTTCTCATAAATGCCCCTTACTGACTTTCATAGTATCTTACTGAGCAGTTTTATAAGTTTCAGTTTTACTTTTGTGCATTGTTGGATATCTTATGGTCAATAGTTTGATGGCTGTCACCTCATTGCATTTAAAAGGAACTCTCCGCTTTTATGGTGCTGAAAAGAGTTCTGAAATTCACACAAATGGAGCCAAATCAAGGAGTTGTGTATAAGGCTTGAATTTGTATTTTGTTTTTCAATCTAAAAGTCTAGATTTATTAGTTATCATCTCTAGTGATTAGTCAGTACCCCAGCAAGCATTTTGTAATCCATGTCTCTGAAACATTGTATTAATAGACTCATTTTTGGCAGTACTTTGCTGTTCTAGAAAATTATCTGAAAACCCTTTATCTTAAGATATTTTAGTAGCAAATTGTACTTTAGTAATGCCCAGTGTCTGTTACACTTAATGACTCATTGTTCATCCCATTCTAGTGCTTTGCAGGTCATTTGTTCAGTAAATTTCGTCAGTATATCTGGAATTCCTTGGGTTTTGACATGAAAATATTCTGTGTCATTTTTGCAGTACCCTTAAGCCGGCAAGACTGACCTCAAACAATGCCTAGCTTTGTACACTGAATTCAGTTCTCTCAAGATGAGAAAACTAGGTCGTTTACACTTTAATTTAAAATAAAAAGTTGAATTTTAAAGTGTGTTTATGTATCCTTGATCCTGTAGAAAGTGGTACTTTAGTAACTGAAGGTACCAGGGCATTTGTATTTGATATTGATGGACTGGTCTCTACTACAGGACCAGACATATCAATACCTGTTCAAATCTTAATTTAATTTAAATGCAAATTTCTTTGAGATGCTGTACTGGAAATTAACAGATCTGAACTGTACCCTTGCATCTGCCTCAGCAGCCTATTGACATAGTACATATTGGCATACCATTTCTTTGCACTAACTTGTAGTTACACACCCAAGTTTGTTCTGTCAGGTCCTAGAAAAAAATCTCATGCTTAGGCTACTTCTAAAAAAACTTGTTCTGTATCTTCCCTCCCAGAATCAGTTACTGGGGAAACTTTTATGTCCCGTGCAAAAATTGAAATTATTTCTAAGGGTAACACTTTACCTCAGTGTCTTGCCTCAAAAATTCAGCTAATTTGGCAGTACATGATGCAGTGGCTGAGTTTAGCTGAGCTTCAGGAATTCCAAGTAGTCGCTCTGTCTTTTTAATATAATTTTAGTCCTGAGTATCAGAAGGATTTTTCAGTCATATCTTCTTAGCTTCCTTTTTCCTTACCCAAGTCACAATCTATAAATACTTGGCAGTTGATCAAAGGCCAAAAAGTCTGTTGTTTCATGTGAGCACAAGTACATTTCTGGTACAGGTGAGCTGAAGAAATCCTGTGATGAATGTCCGCAAATGTTTGTCCAATTATGACTTCTGGTCACAGTTGCTGAAGGGAATGTGTTGCTTCTTTTTGCTCTTGATCACTGCTTTTGTCTGATTCAGTCTTTTTTTTTTTTGTCTTTTTTTTTTTTTAATTCAGCTCCCAGATCCTCAGTACTAAAATGATGTTTGTATTTGCTAAAACCGTTTTCTTTGCTTCATTTATTTCAGTTGACGTAGTTCCCTAAAAGCTGGATTTCTCTGTTGTCCTTAAAACTGCTTTGAAGATAAAATTGATCTTCTTAGAATTATTAAAAATTAAAAAAAAAATCTTGATTTTCAATTTATCTTTTGAGCTTTTGATTGGAAATGGGTCTGTGTGGTTTGGCAAAGTAGCAGTTCTTTGGTTATATACTTCCATTCTGTTACCATGGTAAATTCTGATCTCTGAGTCGCGGTTCCTGATCAGATCTGAACATGCTTGGAAAGTCCCAGAGGAGGTAAAAAGAACCCTCCCAAGTCCCATAAACCCCAACAAAATCATTGCACAATCATTCTTGCTTGCATATTCTTTTTAAATAAATATATCTGCATCTAAAGAAGAGAGCTGTAAGAGTGAAAGAGTATTGATTCTCTGACATGGTCCACATGTGAGCTCACAAAAAGAAGTAGCAGAGCTGGACCTCAGCAATCAAAAATGCAGAGTGTCTTAAAGACTGGGTGGTGACCAAAATTGTTAATTAAATGGGAGTAATCAGTTTTGACATGAGTCACAAAGGACAAATCATCCTGTAATGGGTCAAAATTTTCTTCATCTTCTGTGGATGAGAACTTGTCATGTAAATTGCTGTTATCTACAGTAGTGTGGTAAATTCAGGCACTAGTAACTGAATACTTGCAGTGATTTGCCTTCAGTCACCTCAGTGCTTCTCATTGCCACCCTTCCCCTTTGTCAGGGATTTAATCCTCAAGCAGAATAATTGAAAATGCAGCTGGACAAAGCCTTGAGCCGAATTCAGCGTTGGCCTTGCTCAGTGGAGGGGATGGATCTGATGGGCCTTAGGTGTGGGACATGTGGAACTAAATTCTGTTTTCAGGAAATACAGAAGAGCAGTAACTGAGGTGCAAGGCTGCTGATACTTTAATGTACAGTGAGAAACAATTAGATAATTGTCAGAGTTCTGATAGGGATGTGATTTTGATCCTTCCAAGCTGTAAAGGCAAAGGAAAAAAGTATCTCTTCTGTAACCTGAATTGCAGAGGGTAGATCCAGATTCAGTAGTTGATCTTTATTGGGTTTGTTTTCCATTACTCTTTTTCTAAATCAATGTGCTTGTAGTTGGTTTTGTCTTGTATCCTGGGTGCCTCAAACACAACAGGACCAGCTGGTCAGAAGAGATGATTGCCCTGCTGTGTTCAGTGTTGGTGTGGCCTCACCTGGAGCACTGTGGGCAGTTCTGGGCCCTGCAATTTAGGAAGGATGAGCAGGTCCTTGAGTGTGTCCAGAGGAGGGCAACAAGGCTGGTGAAAGGGCTGGAAGGAGTGCCCTGAGAGGAGCTGCTGAGGCTTTGGGCTTGTCTGCTTTGGGCAAAAGGAGGCTGAGGGGCGACCTCGTTGCTCTCTACAGCCTCCTGAGGAGGGGAAGTGCAGAATCAGGTGCTGAGCTCTTCTCCCTGGGATCCAGTGGCAGAGCATGTGGGAATGGTCCAAAGTCACACTGCAGGGCATTTACATGGGGCATCAGGAAGCATTTCTTTGCCAAAAGGGTGGTCAAACACTGGAACAGGCTTCCTAGAGGGATGGTTGATGCCCCAGGCTTGTCAGTGTTTAAGAGGCACTTGGGCAGTGCCCAAGGCTTTACAATGGTCAGCCCTGGTCAGGCAGTTGGGCTGGATGGTCACTGAAGATTCTTTTCAATTGAAATAGTCTATGCCTATTCCACTCTATTTTATTCTATTTTGATATGGAGTTTCAGAGAAGTAAGAAATCATTTCTCTTATAGACATTAAAGTTGTGTGTTATTTCTGTTACTTTCTAATTGTCAAGAGCTTTCTTTCTTAAGGTACCTCTAGTACTTGAAACAAACACTCAGAAGGAAAAATGGATCCCTTGTTTTGGCCATCAGAAGCTAATAGCTTCCGACGTTTCACCCCCGAGTCCTTGGCAGCCATCAATGAAAGGATTGCCAACAAAAAAAAAGAGCAAGCCAAAGTTAAAGGGAAGAATAAGGACCAAGGAGTCGAAGAACAAAAACTTACTCCTCAGCTTGATCTGAAAATCTGCAAAAAGCTGCCTTCTCTGTATGGGGACATTCCTGCAGATCTCGTTGGGGAACCCCTGGAGGATTTTGATCCCTACTACAGTGATCACAAGGTTAAAACTTCCCAATTTTTTTATTTTTGTCTGCTGAACTCTTCAGGGATAGTAAAAGCTCTATTTAGGAGATGCTGGTGTTTAATTGTTCTGTAGATAGACCTTTGAACTTTACTGACAGCTTTTGGTGGGGGAGTGCTAAGGTATGCTCTGTATTACGGAATGAAGACGTATTTTAAGTTCCAGTCAAGAATCAAAATGAATTATGAAAACATGATATGTGATTGGTACACTTTGGTAGTAAATATGTTCTGGGATAAGTGATGCTTTGTTTTCCAGAGCAGTTTCTCTGATGCCTGTGGGGCTGAGCTCTCTGTTGTACAAACAGTGCCTGTCCAACAGAGGAACTGCAGATGCTTTCACTGAATTACAAATATTATACAAATTAAGGGAGGCACATTTGAGATATTTCCAATACTCTGTGTAGCAAAACTATATATTTTCATTGTCTTAAATTAATTTTCTGTAACTTTATGTCTCACTGGCTTTGTTTATTGTTCCATATTTATATTGCACTTACTGCACGCTATTCCAAAGTGGTTCGTGATGCTGACTGTAGCAGTATATAAAGTAGATAGTCTAGGAATCCTTTCTAAATTAAATACTTAAATTAAATTATTACTACTGTAAAGGAGGACTTGATGTGAAAAGCAGAAAGTTCCATCCAGTCCCAGTTCCTCTTTTAATGTATACCAGCAAGGTATTGGAGTGTAATAATTTTATCAGAAGACATACTTTAGACTTTGATCTTCTGGATACTTTTCTCAAAGTAATCAAAGTGATACTTTTGATGAAGAGAAACTAAGGTTGATGGAGTTGAAGAAATTTATATTAAAGTTAAGAAACTGTATTTTTCATTCAAGAGATTTCATTTTTGCTATATGGCAAAAGTGCTGAGCTGCATGGACCTTAAGGTAGCTTAGAGGGAATTTACAGTGTTACTTGTCAGTGTACAGATATTTCAAAATTAGAATTTTGGTTTGACTGTCCAGGATTTTGGCAGTGCTACGCAATGTGTATTTTGTAAATAATCTCTTGTAGCCTATAAAACTGTCCAAGAGTGAGGTATTGTTACACTGTTACAGTCCCTTAGTAGTAATTTAATTACTTCGACGAAGTGAATGTGATTACTTGCTCTTCATGTTCATTGCCATTATGGCTTCTTCCTCTCAGGCAATAATGAACTTCTGTAGAGCTGCTGTCTTTCCTTCAAAACGTGGATAATCAGGTCACAGCTCCAAGTAAGGATAAAGGAAATCTGTACTCCTAACTGTAGTTAGGTATAGCTCTAGATGCAGACTTGAAAAACTGAACATTAAATTTTTGCAGAAATTTTTAATTGATTTAAATGTTTCATATACCATGGATCCTTTTTTTTGTAGACTTTTATGGTGGTAAATAAAAGGAGGACTATTTTCCGGTTTTCTGCCACACCTGCCTTGTTTATATTTGGTCCTTTTAATCCAGTCAGAAAAACAGCAATTAAAATTCTGGTCCATTCATATCCTTTCATTGGTTTCCCTGATTTGAATCTTAAAATATTCTTTGCCATTTTCTGTCATTCTGTTCCTCTGTTTCTGCTTTTATTTGGAATTATTAGTGGAAATAGCTCTTTTTAGGTGAACATGTCAAACATGCTATGTCCCACTAGTGTCCTGACTTCCAAAACTGTCTCCGCATGCAGATAATTCATTTCTATATTTAAAATATGAATTTTACCTAGCTGAAAAGGTTTGATTTAGGTGGGATTCTTGGGATGGTCCTCTGCAGGGATGGGAACTGGGTATCAGTGATCCTTGTGGGTCCCTTCCAACTCAGGATATTTTGTGATTCTGTTATAAGTTTCTTTGAAAAACACATGAAAAGTTCTGAGCATACTCAAATGAAAATTAATTATTTGAATGCTTGTGTGGTTTTTGTGTGTGGAAATCAGCAACTTTCATGAACATCATTTTTTTTATAATGTAGCATTTTTTCCTTAACCTGCTATTCACATTTTTTGTTGGCATTATTACATGTACTGTGTTACTCAATTGTATGGCTATGACTGTCCCTAAGCTTCTGGAACAAGCCTACTGGACTGAGTGAGTACCTCAGGGGCCACGTGTTCACTATTTTCCCAAGGATGCTAACATGCAGGACTGAAAAATTTAAATAATGTGGTGATCTAATTCTGGGGCTTGAAAATTCTCGGATAGACCTCTGAGGAAGGCTGAGGATTGTTATTATATCATGGATCTTCAGTGCCTTTTCTTAGAGGCTCTCACCATATGCCCTTTTTCCTGTGTTGCCTAATTTTGCCATCTCATGTAACATAGGAGGTTGGCCCATTTTTCCTTTTGAGGATTAAATCTTTTAGAGAGACTGTGCAGCAGGATTTTAACTTAATATCTCTCATTCTACAGCAATAACCTGAATGTCTGTTATAGTTGCCTCATGCAAAAGCTACAAAGGAATAAATATTCATTCTGTTCTTTCCTCCTGTTTCCTGGTGACTCTCCTAAGTCAGTTGTTGCCACTAGGAAGCCATTTATTTGTCATATCTTGCTTCCTTTTGTACTTGTGCACTGTATCCAGTGTAACTTGAGTTAATGTTCCAGAATTAAATCTGAAAAGTATGCCTGGAGCCTCAGAAGTTCTGTAATTTTAATTCCTTTTATTTTGGAATAAGCATGGTGATAATTTTCTGTAGGATTTCTTCCAGTTACATTGTATTTGTCAGAATAAATATATAAAATATGCAAACTTTACAAGCTGAAATAAATCTTTGCTGTTATTGTCTGCCAGAATGGTGAGGCTTTGAAATTTTCCAGCCTGCTTTAGAACATAAACACAGTCTTAAAAATGTTTCCTAAGGAAATGTGAGCTATCCTTCATCCAGAAATAGCATCATATGCTTATGTGAATGTTTGTGTTTGTAGATTTACATGGGAAATTTACTAAAATTCAGGAAGACATCTTGTCCTCATGATGCTTCTGAAAGTAATGCAATCTTTCCTATTTTGCTTCACATTTCCTACTTTTATCTCCATGCAGGGACTAAATCAGAGAAAAGATAGAAATGTGCCTGAATGTGTATCAGTATCATTAATATTTTCATTTCTGTAACTTTAATATACACTTTCCTCCTCAGAAGTGTTTTCAATGTCATATATACTACTGAAATATTGATAAAAATAGTAGCAAGAGGATTTGTTTGGAACGAATTTACCTTTCTTCGAGATCCATGGAACTGCTTGGATTTTTCTGTTGTTATTGTGATGTAAGTAAAACTCGGTTGTTCTTTTACACTCAGGGGGTAAAACCACAGAGAAAATACTGTTTGGTGTTGCTGAAATTCCTTACAGTTGTTGGCTGCTAAACTGTGCTTGAATAACAGTTTGCATGTCTGCAATGAGAAAAACAGACTTTAAAGCAAGACCTAAATGAAAAGCTGATTTTAGAACTGTGTGATTGTTCTCCATTTAGTCCATATTTGAATTTTGTCGAGAGGTAATTGCATAGACAGCCCAAACCAAGCCTGCCTCTTTATGTTGTCTTAGTTGTACTCTGGATCAGATGAAACTCATTCAAGAAGGGTCCAAAATGGGTCACAAGGTGTTGAATGACTTGGTGATAAATAACAGATGAAATCTCAGTGTCAAGTGATGCTCAAGGAAGAACAGACCTTGCCTTACATGCAAATTCATGGGCTCTGAAATAGCTTTCACTTGCTGGGAAGATGATGTTGGAGTTTAAACAGTTTTGTAAAAGCACCACTCCAGCATGCAGTCATGGTCAGAGGAGGTAGAAAATGAAGACATAGTGGGTAAAAAGTAAAGAAGCAGAACACACATTATTTCACTGTGTGGCCTGTGTTTTAATTCAGGACTTTGTGTAGTTTTGCTCCTCACATGTCAAAAGATGTCAGAATTAAAAAAGATGCAGTGAAGATGTATATCTGAAATTCCTCATAACAAAAAACTAAATAGAGTAAAACTCACATGAAAAAACAGTTGCAGAGCAGGAACACAGTTGAAGTGTATGGCACAGAGCCAAAAAGAGAATAAACAATATTTTTTTTCTTTCAATGAGAGCTAAAGGCACCAAATGAAGTTGTCAGGTGGCAGAATAAAAAAGAAGGGAGTAGCTTGTAACACTACATGTAGGTTTTTCCTCATTTGTAAATAATAGGTTCTGTACACAGATGTCATCACACACATCTATATGTAGATGAACAATTATTCTTATGGGTAATGATGAGCTGCTTAGGAGCTTGAATATTGTTGATAATCATCAACTATCACTAGATAGTTACTGATAGTTACAACTATCACAAGACAGTCCAACAGCTGCATGAAAAATTTCGTTTATGTTCCTTTCCTACCTACACCCCTAATTAATTCGTGTTGAACTTTACAGTATAGTACCTCCACCTGGTTTTTTCCATGTCTTATAGTACAGCAAAGGAAACTATTTGGAAATTAGCTCAACTCCTAACTCAAGTGTAATTATTGCTTAACGTACTTGATAATTATTCAGTCTTACAGACTAGGCAAAGCCAATGTGCTCTGATCTGCTGCTGGCAGTCACGCTTTGAGGGCGGGGTTGCCTTTCCAACCATTGTTGTCTCGGATTTTGTTATTGAGACTTTTTATTTTAAGGAATTCTGTTACCAGTTATGACCTTGTCATGAGACGGGTCACAATTCATGTCCTTTCTGACATGAAAGAACTCCTGGAAAATACAGAGTAACCCGTTAAAGTGCTGTATGGAACATGCACCACTTTAAAATACTGATTTTCTGAAATTTTCTGATTGTTGAAATGTTAAAATTGAAACTAGTTGCACTGCTCAAGTTCTCACTGACTCTTAAATGTTAGAAACACCCATGTGGAACAGAATAAACGTATTATAAATCTGCTGTTGCTCAACTTCTTTCTCCTGAAGTGTGTATTTTGTTTTGAGAAGCATATACTTTGCAACATATACTTTCATGAGAGAAGCCTCAGTGTGAGAGTGTGGTTATGGCATTGAAGGTTTTATATTTATTTGACATTTTGATGGATAAACTCTTCCAAAGTTAAAGCATCCAAATCCACACTAAGTAGGAGCTTGCTGTGTTTCTTTTCAGAGGCACTGCTCCAAAGCCCCATTACTTTATATCCATACCTAGAAAAGGACTTAGATTCCTAATTTTAGGCATACATCTTAGGACATATTTGACCTATTTATTTTATGCAGTGTATTCATTACTGCCTTCTCCATAAGGAAATGCTTTGAAAAGTTCCATCTTTGTCATTCAGTTCAGTGTGGGTTAATTTTTCAGGTACATTACTGCATTTCACAATGTTGGCAACGTTTCAGTCCTTCGAACTTTCAGAGTACTGAGGACTTTGAAAGCTATTTCAGTAATACCAGGTAAGGAACAACACATTTTACTGATTTTCGCTCTGCGTCACCAGGATGCAAATTCTAATTCCACTCCTGTTCTTGTCTTCCAGTTCTCTGGTCATTTTTTGTGACCCCAGGGAATCCCAAGGTGTGACTGTTTTGCACCCTCAGCAGCCTCCTAACACAATTTTTTGAATCATCTTTCCTTCAAATGGTTTTGACAAATGCAAATTTATTTTCTGCATTTTTTTTTATCCCATCACTGATGTTCATTTTTATTTAACCCAGTGCCTTTTTCTCTTGCATTTGTCTTCCTGGAGCAGCCCACCAAATGTTCTATGTTCTCTTAACATAATTTATCTGAACCACCATATTTCTGGTTTCATGTTCTACCTCATTAGCTTAACCTTCTCTGATTTATTTCCCAGAATGTTGATTTCACAATTAGAGAGATTTTCATTTGTTTCCTTACTGACCACAGCCACTGTCTGGATTGTGTATAATACTTTCAACTGTATGTTGCATAAGCCATCCAGATATTCAATATTTTTGGAAATTGTGTCCTTAATTAGGATACCAAAGTCTGATTTCAGAGTCCAACTGCAAAAATTCACTTGAAAATCTATAAATTACTATATATCTCATGGTCATAATATATATAAACTTTACCATTTCCATGTAATTGCAAATGTATTTTTGATTTTGCTATGGAATTATAGCAGGAATTAAACATTGAAGGTGTTTCATTTTAGTGTCAAAGCCACACATCAATACTTTAACAAACTTGCAACTATCGTGTCTTGTCATATAGGAACATCATTGCATTCCTTTTCTCACTTTCCATGTTATTGGATCTTATTTTTCTAGGTCTGAAAGTCATCGTAAATTCACTTGTTGAGTCTGTTAAGAAACTCGGGGATGTGTTGATCCTGACTGTATTTTGCTTGAGTATATTTGCACTAATAGGCCTCCAGCTTTTTATGGGAAATTTAAAATCCAAATGTGTCCTCAATAAAACTCTGTACAATGATTCATTATGTAAGGATCCCAAGATATATGTACCAAATAATGAAGGTAAGTGTCTTTTCTCCCTTTACATAATCTGTGTGTCTTCCCATGTATGTCTTGATTTTTCGCAGAGATGTTAAAATATAGTTTGCATTATTCCTGCCAAGGTCTGTCCTTCCATTTGCACAAATAGTAGTATGAGGTCTCTGGGATGACTGAATTTGAGATTAGTGAATCTTTGATTTGGAGAAAGATAAGCAGTCTGTGGGATAGAAGGGGCTGAGTTTCCTATAAACATTTTCTTCTTTATCTATGCATTGCACAGGGATCCTAATTTTAGGGTTACAGCACAGAGAATTATTTTTCCGTTGCTTATTCTGTATTTAATGGATTTTGCCTACTTCTCATAGAGATTCTTATTTTTACCAAAGATCAAATAAAATATTACATTAGTTAGTTGTTGGTTGTGCAGCAAATTGTTACTATTTATTTTAAATTATCAGAGAGACAGATCTGCTGAGAACCAGTCCTGTATGCGCTTCATTGGGAAAGGATCTTTCACAGAGTTCTGATCCATCAGAGTGTTTATAAAGTGCAGTAATGTTTGGTTTACTGTCAGAAAGCTGTAGCAACTGACAACTTCTGATTTGATGATTCCTTGATTTTATTTTTTTTTTTAATTAGAGCTCTGCTACAGACAGAATGACTCTCCTGAAATATTGCTCTGTGGGTACAGTGTAGATCCCAAGTAAGTGAACAAAGCATTTTTAGTACTTTCTTAATCTTTTCCTCCAGATGTACTACAGTTTTATTTTTGGTCTAAATGGATGGTGATGATTTTTCAGGAGGAAGAAATGGGTCAGTGGGTGTGTTATTAAATTAAAAGCCAGATATTTCACACCAGAAAAAGAATGAAGTACAAGGATGCAGCAAATTTTATATGTACTTTGTTGCTAATGTACTATGCACTGGGAACATAATGGTAAGGTAGAAGGATCTAAATGAGAAGGGGAACAGATCAGTAAAGACTTTTTAGATATTAATAAACTCTCCTCACCTTGATGAATTATCTAAAAGTAAAGGCATTTCCATCTTTCCCCTCTCTGTGTATTTGATTGTTTGATTGGACATATCCTAAATCAGTGAGAGTTTTTGTCTAGTCCCAAACGGAGGTTTCTGTCTAGTTTTCTTTACTAGACAAATGACTTTCTGGGATGGTCAGATATCAATCAGCCCTTCTGGCGGAAATATTTTGGGGAATAATGAAACGTAACTTCAGACAAACTGAACAAATCTTTATTTGTTGCTGTGTATTGGACGCTTTCAGGTCCATTTGAATCTTCACATAAGTGTTGTTTAACATTTCTTTTGTGGTTAGTCGTGAGTGTCCAGAAAACTACACCTGTGAGAAGATTGGGAAGAATCCTGACTTTGGTTATACAAGTTTTGACCATTTTGGCTGGGCCTTCCTCTCTGTGTTCCGTCTGATGACCCAGGACTACTGGGAGCGTCTCTACAGACAAGTGGGTACTTTGTTTACCTGCTGGAATGACTTCAGATGTGCAATTCAGAGCTTTATGTCCACTAGAAAAGTCTGTCTTGGTTTTAACATTACTGACACCAATTTCCTTTTAAAATCAATGGAAGTGTTAAGGAGGTAGAGTCAAGTGACTGAGCTGTTAACGCCTTCTGCAAGTGATGTTGGATGGGAGCAATCCTGCTGTGAATGCTCACAGTTCAGCTGGAGAACACGCTTGGGTCAGTGGTTAAGAGCTAAATAAGAATTAAATATTTGTATGTAACCACCCAAGAATTGAGATATGAAGCAGATCCAGCCAGAGAGCTCCCTGCCACTGCAGGGAATGTGAGGATTTGTCACATTCTCTGTTTGTCTTCCTTTTAAGTGCTGACTCCTCACCAAACCTTTTGGCTCAACACACACACTTTAATTTTTGACAACATGGTACTAAAAAAACTGGAGCCTTTATGTTTTGATTCAGAGAGTTGAATGTAACTTTTCGATTCTGTGGTTTTTTTGAAAAAATTATGTAAAAATGCCTGTAGAGAACTCTCTGGATCCCTTATGTCTATACAGTGCCTTTGCTAGACAGGAACAATACTCTCTGCCTTGTTCTGTACCTTTCACATTGGTCCATTTTAACTCTTTTTTCCATCAGCCTTTATTAACTGTGACTTTTTTAAATGGATGCAACTTCTTTTGCCGTTTGAAGGTCATGTGATTTTTAGTTTTTAATGTCTCAGAGCTTAATTTTGAACCATCTCCTCTGCTACCATAAAAAAAATCAGTCTGAATATTGCCTCTGATTCTATAATTGAAATGTCTTTCATGACTGTATAGATAATCCTAGCTTTCATCTTTATGACTCAGTTTCATTAATTTCTTCCACAGTCACCTGTTTATGTCTTAACAGATGAAGTTATCTTCTCATAGCTTAAACTCTGATGATCATTTGCCTAATTTGCTGGAAGATATTCGATTTTATTTTAAGAATGGGGTTTGTTAATTCTTCCCTGCAGCACATGACATTGTTATGTGTAACTTAGACCAGAGGGAAGCAATCCTACTGCTCAATGAAAACACTGTATTTTTGTATTGCATAGGAAAATAAATTGTTTAAAGCCATTTTGAAATTGCTTTGTAAATGTTAGTTTGTTAAGAATTTATTACCACCTTTACCTTTTCTTCACAGACCATCCGTACGTCTGGAGTGTCCTGCATCTTTTTTTTCATGGCAGTCATCTTCTTCTGCTCATTTTATCTCTTCAATCTGATCTTGGCTGTGGTAACTATGGCATATGAAGAGGAAAATAGAGCTACTCGTGCTGAAACAGAGGCAAAAGAAAAACTACTTCAGGATGCCAGAAAAGTTATAGAGAAAGAACAGGTTCGTAAATTATCATATGTAATCTGTAGTTCCTTTTCTTTTCTTCTGTTTATGAATTTGGGAAATAATGTTTTGAATTAAACATGGGCTTCTTGCAATACTTTCTGACACTTCATTTCTCTTTATGTCTTTACAAATGCATGTATGCATGTACATATTTGTTTAAATGCATAAACATTCCTGTGGTACAAAAACCCATCATGAGTCCAAGTGAAAACATATTAAGTTTTAGGATTTGCAGACCTGACATTGTATAGGAATGGCTTTCTGGCAAATAAGTAACTTTTATGGTATTGTGTGGGTGCTGCACTCCATAGTTCGCCCTGTTCTTGTACAGTATTGCTGTGCCCAAAAATTCCTTTCTCTGGGTATCCCTTCTTGATATTACTGCATAGTGCCATGAAGGAAGTATGAGTGGATAAATTTTATCTTCTACCTTAAATAAAAGATACCCCTGATTTACTGCTAGCAGTCAGAAAAGTCAGCCTTGTAAGAGGACAAACAACTATTCTCTAGCAACTATCAGATTTCGTCATTAAAGTGTAAGGCATCACCAATTTTCCAAGTTCCTCCTCTACAGTTGTTGACAGGTCTGTAATGTTTCTCTGCCTGACATTCCAGCTTGCCAGGCTTTGCTCAGGCTTTTCTTCCTTCTGTTTTTCTTTTTTCTTCCTTCTGTTTTTCTTTCAACAGGATTAGTATTTAGGAAAATATAACATCTTAGGATTTAGCTTGAGCCTTTAGTCTTCAGCTCTCTTGGGCTCAGTGTCCTTTTCAGAGCAAGGAAAGGAAAGTAAAAGGATAAACCAGAATATTTTGTAAATCAGATGCAAAATACAATATTTAAAGTGACAAGGGCAGACTTAATTACAGTAGCTCACAGGTAACCCTGCTTTGTCTTTCAGGATTGTGAATAGCATTTTGTACTCCTGTCTTTTTATGGCAGTTTAACATTTGAAACCTAGGAATTGTCAGCACAAATCATTCAGAGAGCATAATAATTACATGTATATGATCCTAGTTCGTGCATTGACATTTGCCTTGAATTAACAGACAGACCTTCTGCATTTCCTGTTACAGATGCTGGCTGCAGAAGAAAGCAGTAAGGCCTTGCATGCTGCATCTGAAATATCAGTTGCTGAGTTGAAAAATTCAGAAGGAAAAGAGACTAATAAAGAAACACCTACTTCAAGGCAAAATTTAATTTTAGATGACCAGGAAAATGAGGAGCAGATATTTCGTTCACAGCCTGGTCGCTGCCACAAGAAGCTTGTAAGTATTTGAAATAGAAAATACATTCATTGGATTTGCATGTGATATGACAATTCAAGGATGTGATTTTGGGACCAGAGGGAGCCAGCACTACCTGCACCTGAAAGGGAAGTTGGAAGTGGCTGTCAGTAGTACACTTATGGCATATCATAGACCTGTGCTCTGAGAGCTGTGGTGAGATCTGTCAGCATCTCGGTTGTGCTGCAGAAATAAATGTATAAAATTCTTAAGTTTGAGAGTTTCCCTAAAGACCAAACTATTTTTTAAAATGTTATTTTTAAATTATTATTCTTTTCTACAGACAGCTAATTCTCTGATCTAAACGTTTAAGATAGGGTTTAGTTCAGTATGAAGACTTCTGATGTTAGGGGTGTGATTCACTTGCTGATTTTAAGCATCTAGTGCCAGTTTAGATGCTCTTGCATATATTGGATGTTCTAGATATATTTGATATCTGTGGCACATCTTCCAGCACTTTGTGGGTACCTCATAAACATTACAGCATCTCAAATGTTGCTAAATTCCTAGATTTAGGCAGCTGGATTGTGTTTGAATTTTTTGAGATTTTTTAGGTTTCTACATGTGGTTTAGGTTCTAAACTCCCAGAGTCAAGTGGAGATTTAATTTTTTAGGTCACAAATTGATACCTAGTGATGATAGAGCTTTTCTAGTGTCTTACTTGGCTTTTACTTCCTCTATGGAAGGGCACAGATGTTATGTGCCATGTCTGAGACCGTGGATGTCTCAGCTAACAAATGTCTCAATAGACCATCTTAAATGGCTTCAGGAACATTTATTTATGTGAATCAAACTTATCAGAAACATACATGTCCCATAAAATGAGATTTTTACGTGTATTGCACACATGGATAAATTAAACATTAATGTCTAAATATTAGGCTGAATCTCACACATGTTGTTTCATGTCTTGTTTACAGCAGTGATTTCTGGCTCTTCTGCTGATCACTCATTTTTAAATCCATTAAGAAACTTCTATTAAGACTTGTTATTCTTCTTTTGCTTAATTTTGGAGATTTTTCCACAGTACCTTTGCCACTGACAAAATATTGTATCTTCTAGAAGACTGTCCCAAATTTAATCTTTCTCTGGCTCTTTGTAAACATCTTCATTTAGATACCTATATTTAGATATTTTAATCTTGAGCTGAATCTTTCAAAATAATTCTCAGACAACTATCCACTTAATTATTTTCAACAATATCTAAAAAGAAAGCTTCTAATGCCCTTACACTGGTTTCATTATATGACAGATTCTCTTTTGCTTCTGGGAGAACATCAGAATTGTTTCACTCATCTCACTGAAAATGAAAATTTTCCCATAGCAGAGCTAAAAGAAATAATGTTCCAACTTACATATGTTTGAAAAGTATCCATGTAGGGGAGTCTTTCTCAGACATATAATCCTAGCTAAAATTGATTAAATTCTTATTCTGACAGTCAGCATGGTCAGAATTTCTTCTAAATTCCATAATCCTAGCTATAATAAATTAAATACTTGAGCTGAAGGAGTCCAAATCACCCACTTGGCAGCAACTTCCACCTGTCATCTCCTTTAGTAAAGTGTTTGCTTCTTGCAGTGTCATCATTAATGTCCCCTGCTGTGTTAAGAATATACTTCAATTTTGTAACCTAGTATGGTTCTGCTGCACTTAAAGGAAATGCTGTGCCACAGTCCATGGTAGTGTTTTATGGTACCTATTCAGAAAAATAAAAGGTCTTTTCTTAACAGGTGTCATATGTTCTGTAAGTATAAAAATCATTTCTTATGGCTGATTATTCCTACTTAACTTTATTCTTCTAAGTCTGTGACTGTTGCAGGAGATGTCTGGGACACGAGATAAATTTGGATTATGTGCTAGACCTTACTTCTTCAAGGCTACAAAGTCTGCACAGAGGGATGCCAAATGTAATCTGTATTTTTATATCTCAGAAATAGTATCTTCAGACCTTTCCAAAGTCCTTTCCCCTCTCTGTGTCCAGGGAATGACAAAGTTCTGAATATCTCTGGGAAAACCTAGAGCATAATCCAAACACTGTGAGATGCTCCAGTGGGGATTTTTACCTTTAGTCAAATAAGTATAATCTGCAACAAACATGGCAGTTTATTTCATGTTATGGCAACTACTGGTAGTACAATCTCTGCTGCAACTGAGGACTCTTCCAACACCGTCCTCTCTACTTTCATCATAAAAAGAGGCTAAAGGTGCTAAGTCAAAGAAAAAAAGCATATTGGGTAGAAGCTTTTTGATAGGACAGAATCATTTTATAAACACTTGTTTATTTCTCTAGTGCACATTCCTATTTTAAATCCCGGTTTGTCAGAGGACTTCTCATCCCCAGTTATTTTCTTCAGCTAAAGATCAGTGAGCAGCAGTAACCAGTTCAGTGCTGGTGAATGTCCTTGTCCTTTCCAAAAACACAACTCTGAAGGTTCCTTAACAGCTGTGAATTTCGATAAGAAGACAGAACTTCAGTTAGGCTGGCACACAAATTATCCTAGGTTTCTGTTTACTGAGACACCAAATCTTAGAGAAAAGAATGAAAGGGTGTCTTGCACTGGCCGTGATTAGAATATAGTTGAGCCTTTTAGATTCAGAAAAAAAGAAACGGAGGGGAAAATGAGTATTTTAACACTGTATTATAAATTCATTTTATAGGTCTGTTCTCTGACAGTTCTATCAGCTAAATTTTGCTTAGATTTTCATTAATATATCAGAGTGACAAAGAGAAATAATTATTATTAAACTTCTAAGGCCAAGGATATCAGTTTCATTCCCTGAATAACAGTTTTACAGAATATGTGAATAAAAATCATAACCTTGTAAGAGTTTGAATTAACATTATTATATATTTTTATTCATTTATCCTTCCCAAAAAAGAAAATTAAGCAAATCCAGTTGTGCTGAGAGGGAATACTCAGGTCCAGTGCATTGTGATGTGGTCAGTCTGTCCATTCCCCATCTGTCAGGATCCCTGTCATCTGGTAGTTCTAATGGTTTTACGTTCAGTCCCATTCCTAGTTTTAGGCAGTTCAATATTAGTTAGATCTTGTTAGTCTTAATAGGGCTAAAAAACCCAATAATTTGTATTAACTATGTGACTATTTTTCACATTAATACATGATTATTTATTAATAATCAATAATTCATAGTTAAGTAGCCAATGGTTTATTCAAACTGATGGTCAGTGTTCTTTTTGTCTGTTGTTTTTATCATTCACTGGAAAGATAGAATGATTCTTTCCCCTTACCCCTGTTAATGTTTCTATGCTTCTTATATAATGGCATTATAACTGCCAATTAAATATCTTCAGAAGGAAATAACTTCTTGAAAAAATGTACTGGTTTTGATGAAATGTCCTTTGTCTTCAAACACCTGATATTGTTATATTTTTTTTTGTTTTACGTTCTTTCAGCAAGTTAAAGCTTCACCATAACATGTATTTGAAAAGGCATATTTATCTCATGCTGGATGTGATTTTTTGTATTGCAATTTATGTTGTAATATTTGTATTGTAATTATTATATCTTCATGTTCTCTTGTTGTATTACATTCTGCTGCCTTTCTAACCAAAGAGGCAGGTCCTGCTGTCCTATGAGGTGTCAATGGATGCTATCAATGATCCTGTCCGAAGACAGAGGTTAATGAGTGCAGCCACAATTCTTACAGATAATTCAAGTAAGTCGTTCTTTCCTCTTTTTCTTGTGGTGATCGTGTAACTCGACCTTTGAGAGATCAAACTGTCACAAACAGCATTATTTTAAAAGCCAGTAGGAGAAATTATGCTGCAAAATGTAAATTTCAGTGAAAGAAATATTCTCACGTCTCATGTAACTCGCAATTACCAAGGGTAAATTTTGCCTGACCTTTATTAGTCTGTGATTAGTTTGTGCAGAATGAGCTAAGTACTTTTTTTCAATGATGCCATTTTGCTCAGGTGAGATTGACTTTTCAATCTTTTCAATGACTGATTGTCTTGTTCTTCATTCTATGATATTCTGCAAAGGATTTTTCATATGTCACTTCCCTTCTTTGTCTGCCAGAGTCAAAAGTGAACTGTCCTACATTTTGGAAAAGTCTGCCTCGGAAGTATCTAATTTGGAATTGTTGTCCATTCTGGAGAGCAGTCAAAGAGAAGATGAAATTGATGATTTTGAATCCATATGTTGATCTCTTAATCATGGTTTGCATTATCTTGAATACCTTATTCCTGGCTATGGAGTACCCTGGCATGGAACCAGATTACCAACGACTGATTTCTATAAGTGACCAGGTAAGTTAGGTCTAGGTTAGAGTGAAAATGGAGTTATAACCCTGTATTTATACTGGGACATTCCCAAAAGGAGACAGACTTTTTCAGTGCCTTTTTTTCTGAATTTCATTTTTGTCTTTCCAGGTCTTCACCCTGATTTTTACTGTAGAAATGATCTTGAAAATTATTGCTCTAGATCCTTACTACTATTTCCATCACAAGTGGAATGTTTTTGATAGTGTGGTTGTTTTGATTGGCCTAGCGAGCTTTGGAACAAATCTGTCACCTTTCAGGCTGGTAATTATTTATTATTTTTTAAAAGTACATATGTTGTATAGTGAAATACCCTCACGTTATTTTACTGATGAACATGTTAAATCTGTTTTCTTTGTTGGTAAATAGTAAGACAACATGAGCTTTTAATTGGAGTGATTTTAATTGCATCAAAACAATTAAAAGGCTTTCTTTGGGGAAAAAATTACGCTATTACTGCAGTAAAGACATGATAAATGCAGGGTCTGATTTTCATGTGTGCTGTGCTATCTAGGCTGTTTATAACTTTTTTTTTTTCCTTGTGTTTTATTTACAGCTCAGGATCTTCAAACTGGCGAAGTCCTGGCCAGCCTTAAATACTCTTATGAAAATAATTCTAAATTCATTTGGTGCCCTGAGTAACCTCACTCTGGTTCTGGCAATCACTGTATTTATTTTTGCTATAGTAGGAATGCAGATTTTGGGCAGTGATTATGACAAAAACTACTATAAAATAAACACCAGTAAAAACTTACGCTGGCATATGAAGGATTTTAGTCATTCAATCCTGATTATATTCCGAATATTATGTGGAGAATGGATTGAAACTATGTGGGAATGCATGGAGGTGGCTGGAGAAAGGAAATGTCTCATCATCTTCTTGCTTGTCCTGGTTCTAGGAAACCTGGTGGTGAGTTTCAAGTCAATTTTCAGTCCCTACTGAATGCATCCAGTTACTTTTTTTTTGGAGGCACACTTTACTGTTTGGAAAGTGTTCACTTTGTTCTCTTTTCTGGGTGTCACTTGACATATGGTTTTGTTCTGTCTCCTTTTTTCCCTTTTCCCATCTTTCTCACACAAGACATAGAAGCAAAATAAAATTATTCCTTTCTAGCCAGAGTGTAGAAGTGCAGAGCTTATGATAATTTGGTGTCAGGTGTCTTCATCTTTTGTGTTGATGGGACCAAATAACCAAACTGTTCAGGGCTTTTATTGCTTAGCAAGTTGCCCTTATCAAAAGTTATCAAAAGTTTACAATACCCAGATTTTTGGGTTTATGCTAGATCTAATGTAAATATATGGGGAGACAAAATCTTTTTCATGTGCCTGGTTTGTTGGTCTATACCAGATCCTTTTTGATGGTGATGTAATTAAAATTCATCTTTGCCTCCTGTTTTTCTACATCTGCCTCCTCATACACTATGGACATGAGAGCATGTGAAAAGATATTTGATACACCCAAACTCTCCCTTCCTTCCTTTTTTCTCCTGCCATTCCTTCCAGAAGGAGCCATACCATGCTGTAACAATATTCCAGCATAATAGTAAATAATTTCATTGTAGTGGTTAATGAAAGCAAGTTTGAGGGTCTGTGAAGTGTCTTTTCTGTTGGCAATAGTGTCTCCAACTTACTTTAACTATTTTAAGGTGCTCAACCTGTTCATTGCCTTGCTGCTGAGTTCGTTCAACACTGATGACCCGGAGGGACAAGAAGGGCTTGGAGAAGGGACTAAATATCAGATTGCCATTGCACAGATTTGCAAGAGCCTGAAGGCTGTTAAAGATAGAATTTGGGATCACTGCTGCAAAAGAATGAGAGGAAGCCTCAGAAGAAGGCACAAAAAGAAGCCTTTGCCAGAGGTTTCTGGGAAAGGCATGGAGGTTACTAATTATGCCATGACAGATGTCAGAAAATATATAGACAACAGCTGCTTTGGCATAGAGTGTTACCATATGGAAGACAGTTCCTCACTGGCAAGGAAATATGAAGAAATTTTGACCAGCCCCAATACTTGTGTTCCCATTACAGCAGCAGATACTTGCACCAGCAAAGGTGATGATGGCCACATTTTACACACAGCTGCAGAATACAGAAAACAGGTAAGGAATATTGATATTTGAAAAATTATTGTGACTTCCCTCTGTAAATAAATCCCAAAGACTCAACAGTAAATATTATCCTTCCTGTCATCTCTGCAATTTTACTTTCTTTGTTCCTCTAGTACAAGGGCTACCAAATAGTCTTGGTTATTCAATGATATGTTGAATATTCACTTTTTCATCATTCTCCTCAATGATAGCCATAATTCTGTTTTTGTCTGTTTTGTTTCCATTTATTACTGTCAATTGAGAAATGAAGTTCGATCAAGACAGACATTTTTTCTTTTTGTCTCTTTGCCTTGCACCTGCATATTTTGGAAGACAGGCCTCCTGTGTTGATTATATGTTGCTTCTCAGTTACATGGAATCCAAAGGGAATGTAAACAAAAGCTACACCTTAAAAAAAAAAATTCTTAGGATTGTTTGTTTTTTTAAATCAGCTGTTCACCTCCATGGTACTTTTGACTCCCCTTTATATCTCTTGATTTTGTTGTGTTGGGCAGGATAAAGCTCAAGTCCTTCTGCATGTGAGTGAGACATTTTTACTGCCATGACAGCTGTACAGAGGCATTTGGGGATATTGGAGATGTTTCAGGTGTCTGTCACATCCACATGGGATTGTCAAATAAATCACAGGAGCTATAGGAACTCTTTTCACAGAATTGTTAGGGTTGGAGGGATCTCTTTTAGGATGGATTAACACATGGTCAGTGTCTAGGTGGACTGCTAGGATCCATTTTATATGGTTTTGGTCATATTAGGAAGCATCATCAGTGGAATATCTTTGGACAAGTTCTCAAAGAGGCAAAAATTGCTGATGACCCTAGAATCATCTGTGGCTATTTCAAATATCTTGCCTGTAGCATTTGATGGCAGAAATTCATTCCCTGCTGCAGTGGAATCTGGTATTTCTTGGAATTTGTGGTGGCAAGAGGACTGAGAACTGATTCTGATCACTTAGAACTTCTACCTATAACTGGAAGGTATAGTGCTTCTTTCACAAGCATTTTAGGGAAACCATTTAATTATTTATAAAAAGAAAAACTTGCTAGTGAGAGATTCTCTGCCTGTGGCAAAGGGGTTGAAACTACAGAATCTTTAAGGTCCCTTCCAACCCAAACACCCAAATCATTCTGTGATTATATGAGTCTAAACTTTATAGATGTTTTACATTCTGTTAAATAATTTAGCCTTTTAAGAATGGCTGTCAGGAAAAAAAAAAGTGGAAAATGAACAGATTTACATTTTTTCATGCAGGGAGACAGATTAAGACACAGAGAACTGTGGCAGAATTCAAACAGCTTCAATCAGAGTTCTGGGACTTCTGAAACTGTAAATGTTTTCTCAGTAACACCCCCAAAGAAAGAGCAACCAAAGGTAATTATAACTTTTATAATGTTGTGGAATATGCTGGGCCTTCCCCTCTTCAAGCCTTTTGAGAAATGATTTGTATCTCTGAAAATGGATTGACCTGAAGAAATCAGAGTTTTCTCTAAAATTGTAGCATAATATAATCTTTTCTAAACATTTCCCTTCCTGCAAGTCCACTGTAGATGACTAAAAGAAACCAATAAACTTTTTAAATTAAAGCAATGGAAACAAAGAGTAGGAATTGGCTTTTTCTGTCCTATTATTTATAACTTCTTTTGGTAGTTCAGCAACATTAATATAATTTATACACTGCAAATTTCTTTTGGGGAGGGAGAGGAGATGATAATTTATTTTAGGTTTGGTAACCTTATAAATGAAAAGCAAATAAATTCTTTTCTTTCTCCTTCTCTTGTGCAGAAATTTCATGGCGTTCGTAGCTTTTCTGAAGCCAGCACTGTGGATCCAGTTGTTCTTCTGGAGATGTTTTCCCAAACTAAAAACTCACAGCTGCCTAAGGACTGCTTTGCAGAAAGTAGGAATCTTTTTTTCTTTGTTTTTTTAATTTGCACTAATGCCAAATGAACCACTGTTCAAAAATATCCATTTGGAACATGTCCAGATTAGCAGGAACTGTTTTCCTGCTCATCCCAATGTGGACATCTCCCTTTGATTACCTGAACATCTCCTGAGACTCTGTTGACTCTCATGGTTCAATCCTGCTGCCCCTACAGATTAATGAAGAGTATTTCTTGTGCAGAGCAGTGAACAGAGAGTCCAGTTGTAGTGTCTCTGCAGTGCAATAAAGTGAAATAATCAGTAAAAATAATAATTTACTGAGCTACTAGTAAGGTAATATTTTTTTTCAAAATAAAAAAAAAAAAAAAGAAAAGGAATGCAGAAAATAAACACATTTTTAAAGAAGTATAGGCTTCTTTTGTGCCCACAAGCCTCACTGCAGAAGGGCACAAAAAGTTGTCTGTTATTCCATTTATGTGTTGCTTTATTAAAAGAGATTATTTTGGCATAAAAATTTTGTCTTTTATTCAGTTTCAGATCATTTCAGAACAACAGCATCACCTCATAGATAAAAGAGCACATTCTTCTTATAATCTGTAAAAGCCCTTTTTTAGATGTTTTATACTTTTTAGATCCATGTCTCAACATTTTCCATTGAACCAATATGCTGTTCTCTCTCTTTTCAGGTTGTGTTGAGTGTTTCCCATTTTGTGAAGTGGATATCACGAAGTTTCCAGGCAGAACTTGGTGGAACTTTAGAAAAACCTGCTACAGAATTGTTAACCATAGTGGGTTTGAATATTTTATGGTTTTTATGATAGTATTGAGCAGCGCAGCACTGGTAAATTTCATTTAATTTCTCCACTTTTTAATTAATTGCTGTCAGTAAAGGAATAATAGTGAATTGATTTCTTCTACTACGACATTCCTTTCCCCAGGAAGAGGCAAGAGTGTAATAAATGTAACCCTTAGAAGTTATAATGCTTTCCTCCATTTGGATAAGATATTTAAATATATGGATTTAAATATATGGAAACATAGTTCTTCACACTGTTGCATTAATTACAAGGCTAAACCTGAGTCTGAAATTACTTAGGAAAGCTTGAAAAAAATAGTAGCACTTCTAAATTTGGAAAGCAAACTAACTGCTCACTAAAAATGTAGATTGAAAATCATCCAAAAATTATGATTAGAAGCTGAAAGTGAAGGTGGCTGTAAACTGGTAGGTGAGGTAATGTTTCATTGCTGCTCTGATCCTATCCCTTTCTACTGAAGAATAAGGGAAGATTTATTTGATTTGAAAGCATATTCACTGTCTACTGAAAGTAACTTGTTAAATAAAACATTATATGGTGCAGAAGGAACATAACCAAACAGTCTGAAGGTGATCTATGTGGTAGATGTCAGAATTTCCAGATGAAGTTAGTTCTGTGTACATTACATTCAGGTTGTTCTCGGAACCATAGATTTGAACTGTCTGCTTTAAAACTCCCCTGACAAAACCTCCAGGGGAGCTCCCTGGGATTCCAGTGAGGGCTCCTCTGTGTTCGTGGGGAACCAAACTGAAGTAAGGAAGGAAACTGAGTTATTTTTAATGCACTGTAGGGTCCAACTAAATTGAACAAAATGTTAGTTGGTACCCAGGTGCAAAATAACAAAACAGTAACAATTTCTTGACATCAGAGATGTTTTGCAGTGTTGAGAGCTTTCCCATTTCTAAGATACACTTGTCCTCTTGCAAAAAGGGACTTGTCTATTTTTTGCTTGTTTATAAAGTTTACTAATATGAAATGTTCTGAACCAGCTAAAATGAAGGGGCACTAGACCATCAGCCGTGTCCATGGCTTGTAGTGAAATTAAATGAGATGGTGATCACAGAAAGAACGCTCAGAAAAGCGGGGCAGAAGTGGATGAAAGGAAAAATACAGACATTTGGAAAGGGTTGGTGAGGAAGTAATGCAAGGTGTTAAGAGGAATTGGAAATAGATTGTCAGTATAAAAAATTTAAAATAAATAAGCAAGGCAGCAAATACTTTAAACATAAGCAAACACTGATGTGAACAACAGCAATCAATGAAACATTTTCCTAAAACCTCAAGGTCAAGATTTAGGTGAAAAAACAGGCAACTCCAGGAATGAACAGTTGCAGATGAGGTGTTTGTCAAATTTTTCCTTATCTGTGTTACAACTCTGCAGGTGACTCAAGATGACTCATTTGGAAAGTCAGAGTCTGACAGACACTGGTTAATGTATTCATATCAAGCTTTTTTGTGAAGAATTTTAGAACAACCTGTTCAAAATTATCAACTACCTTGAGAAGCCAAAATTTTTTAGCCACAATTGACTCTCGTCAGACATTTTTTGAAGTGTTGAATGTAAAAACCTGAAAGTATGGGATTTGTCAATCGATGGGAAAATGAGATTGTACTTATTTTAAAAATTTAGTTCATTACTTTTAAGTATAAAAGTAAGTGATGGTTGTCCATAATTTAATATGAAATGGTTATAACAAGCCAAACTGTATATTCCTGTACAATTTTAAAATAATCTTCCGTAAAACTACTGACCTATTTTAAACCTGAATTCTGAAATTCCAGGCATTTGAAGATATTTATTTGCAGAAGAGACAAAAAGTGAAAATTATCCTAGATTATGCTGATAAGATATTTACCTACACCTTTTTTACGGAGATGCTTCTGAAATGGGTAGCTTTTGGTTTGCACAGTTATTTCACAAATTCCTGGTGTTTGCTTGACTTCATCATTGTGTGTGTAAGTATTGTACTCAGCTTGTCATACATTTTAATTTTTGATGCTTTCTATCTAGAGAACCGAATGTAATTTCTGATTATGAATTAATACAAGTTAAAAGACAGTTTCCAAACTCTGAAAAGCCTTCAATCCAAAGAGGCTTTAGGGTAAGTTTAAATGGAAATTGTCAGCAATAATCAATACGTTGCTGAAGAAAATTTTATTAGGTATCACTATCATTGAAGACCATGATGGCTCTAAAAACTTTTTCAATTGTAGAGAGAGCCCTCAATTAGTGATCAGAAATAAAATTAAAATAATTTATTAAGACAATAGAAAATGTGAAGCTACTGACAGTTCTGGACTAGATTATCTTAAAGGCCCCTTTTATTTAAACCGTTATATGAGTCTGTGATTTTGGCATTTAAAAACAGAAAAAAGGAAGAGTTGCTTCCTTGAAGGAGAAGAAATTTAGATGATAAAGACAGTTGAAAAGTATGGTTGGAAAAATCATTTACCAGTGAGTTAAAGATAGGGAAATATCTTTTACTTTGCACAGCCCTAAAGAGAAATGCTGGAGTCACCAAGAGTGAGATAAGTACAGTGTTCAATACCTATATATTTACTCTGAATATAGAAAATGTTAAATATTATAATCTTGCTGTATAAAAATGAAGCATTTTTGCTTGTCAACGTCACATTGGGATGGTTCTGAATTTAAATATTTTAAAATAAGGACATCTAAACAGGTGACTGGTACCATCAGAGTGGCTTTTGATAGCCTCAGGGTAATCAGAATTGAAAGCTGTGAAGTATTAGGAAATTTCAAGAGGAAGATCTAATATTGTGACTATTTGTAAAGAATGCAGCATGACTGGAGCAGTTACAGTTTTCTAATGTAAATAGCAGTCCAAAACAGAGGATAAGCATGGAAATATCCAATGGCTGAACAGTGAGACAACAAATTTAAATAGGGGAAGAGACTAATCATGAACAGTGAAAAAAAAATCCTTATTATTGAAACAACTTCGTAATGTTTTCATTTAATTTTCTCTATTAAAAAAATTAAAATGAACCAGAAGTCTTTTTAAAAAAACCATTTTTTTGCACATCACCATCCTAAGTTACGATAACAAACTACTGTATGCACTTTTGAGAATAACTATGTAGAAAATGGGAGTATTTTATTTGAAAAAACCTTTCTGGTCTGGTAGTGTATGAAAGTATCATAATTACCAATTTGATTGTAATATTGGAATTAAAAAAAATTGATGTGAACTGTTTAAAAAAAAATAAAATTAGAATTAATTTGATTTTTTTTTCATATGTTAGAAAAGAATGAAGTAAAATTATATTGTGATAACTTTGAATGTGTATTTTCTTAATTTGGCTTAGTGGTGAAAGATACTGTAACATTCACCTTAGGATTGTCTACTAATATAAATAAAATAAAATTTTGTATGCCATTTAATGATCCCAGTTCCAATTCAATGAACACAGCTGTCCTTTGTTTCCTGGGGACGAAATTCTGTTTCTGAAGACTCACCATCTTGTTCCTCTGGGTCCACTCTGAAATCTCTCAGAACTTTTAGAGCACTGAGGCCTCTCCGAGCTTTGTCAAGATTTGAAGGGATAAAGGTAAAGATATTGAGAGTCTGGGTGAATATTTTGTAATAGCTGCTTTTGAAATTTCTGTGAATATTAAACCTTGAGTGTCTGTTTTGGGACTTGATGGCATTAAGATGCTTCAGAATTGCCTACTTATGGTTGTTTTGAAATAATATCTAAGACTTTCACAGAAATTTATCAATACAAATAAATTAAAGAAATTAAATTATTATGTTCCACCAGAAGCAATTATTACATATAGCGATGTGAAAACTGGAATATTATTCCATATTCCTGATTTCAGTGTAATGTGCAGAACAAACTAAACAAGAATTCTGTTAGACTTGCAGCTTTCTGAAACCTGTTCTTGTTTTATTTTAGACGTGGAAAAATTTCATCCAGTGTATTTGGAAAATTCTTCTGAAAAAAATGAATGTGCTTGAAATTATAGGAACTATTTGTAATTACTTGTGAATAGATAAGAATCTATATACAGATTATTACAGAAAGCAAACTGTAATATGGGAGAGAAACCTATTCTGTGAAAGTTGCAGCTTATCGGTCTTCATGGCATAAGAAATGTAGTGACCACAATTGTCCTTAATTTTTTTTCATTTTCAAGGCAAGAAATTGGAAACTGGGAAAAGGGATTAATTAAATCATGGCTTCAGTGGAAATTATTCACTTTTGAAACATCTTGTAATTCCCTTTTTTCAGACTGCTATGCTTATGTCGGCTCACCGTGACACGTTCCTAGACAGGCTCATGTGCCACATTTGGGGTTCTCCAGGGTGGATCTGAAAGATAATAAACCTTTAAAGCTACTAATAGCGGAGGAGCTTCTTTTAACTCCATTTTAAAAGCTGCTCTGAGTGAACTGTCTAGAATATTTAAAGTCAGTGACGAGAATGAAAAAATAGTATAATGACAATCATCTGATGTGTGATACATCACAGAATGTGATGAGACACTGACTTCAGGCACTGGGAGGGACGTGGAGAAAAACCTCCTGAAAGCCGTGGAGGATAAGAAGGAATCAGTTAGAAACATCCAGAATGAAGTTAGGAAGGGCAATTTTTACCTTTCAAACCTGATTATTTTTTATTATAAGATGGATGAGAGAGGGAAGAGCCATCTGTGGTCTCAGGTAATGGTTATTCCTTGTTTGGACAGGTGAACTAGGAGCTAGGGAGGAATTTGCTGAACTGCCAGATCCAATGTACAGAGACCATCAGGATGAAGTTCAACTGGCAGCTGCCTCTTGGTGGCTCAGAGGTCATTTCTGGGACAAATGTTGCTTAATGGCTTAATTAACAACCAGAAGAATGTGGTAGAAATTGGCCCCAGCAAGTTCACAGATGATGTGAAGTTGGGGCTGAGCAGCTAATTAATAGACTGGGAGCAAGGCTGCTCTGCAATGAGAGCTGGACAGACTGGAGATACGGGCTGCAGAAACCTCAGGAAGTTCAGCAAAGGAAAATGGAAAATGTTCCACCTGAGCCAGAATGACCACAGGTGACTGTGGGCCTCTCAGTGAGCAGCTTTGCAGAACAGAACCTGGGGTGGACAGCGGGTTAAACATTTGTCACCAGAACAACAAAGACCTGCCACATCTTGGGCACGTTAAGGCCAAGCATCTCTCTGATGTTTTTTGCCACCTGTGAGACTGAATGTGGAAAGTTGTATTTAGTGTGGGGCTCTCCAGGGTAAGGCAGATATTAATAAAGTGGAGAGTGTCCAGCAAAGGGCTGCCAAGATGACCAGGGGACTGGAGAGGAGAAACTGAGAGAGCTTGTTGTCTGGAGAAGAGAAGGGTAAAGAAAGGATTGTTGTTCTCATACAAAACCCATCCAAAATAAAGAAGAGGGTTATTTATGGCGTTGTAGTAAATGCAGATCATGCAACTCATTCTGCTGTATCTTATTCTTAGGTCTCTTAGCTACTACAGACTCATAATCTTATGTATTTCTTTTACTCAAGGAGAATTCTGGTTGCCTTCTGTTTTAATTGCTCAAAAAAGGCAAGACAAATATGAAAAAATTACGCTTCAAGACAGGCATAAATTTGGGCTGAGGACTGGTTGTACCTTTGTCATCTATTAGTTTTTATATGGATGAGAATTTTCAAAAGATCCAGAAGCAGAAAAAATCAGTGGCTTGCTGGGAAAAGTGATCTATTGAATGCAAATAATTAATTACTTTCATTCATTTCATTCAGGTTGTTGTGAATGCGCTCTTCGGAGCCATCCCCTCAATCTTCAATGTTCTGCTGGTCTGTGTTGTCTTTTGGCTCCTCTTTAACGTTCTAGGAGTAAAATGGCTTGGAAACAGATTTTGGAAATGCATACTCAAAAAAGGAAATATTGATCTTGTTAATTACAGAAATGATTGTATTTCCTACAATGGGACATGGACAAATAGTGTTGTAAATTTTGACAATGTTGGCATGGGGTACTTGGCTCTTCTCCAAGTGGTAAGTTCTACAAAAACATGCTCGTTTTTGTGTTCTTCAAGGAATGGGTTGAGCAGCCCAACCAAGGGACACCACTATGCTTCTGTTTATCTCACGGAAACTGGGGATTTTTTAGCTTCCACAAATATTTTCCTTATCTATGAGCTGCTCAGTTCCTCCTAAAGAACACTGGGGCACACGCAGCCTTGTGTTGAAATCAAGAACTCTGTTTCACAGCTTTTCAATTTTGTTTTAAATTTCAATTTTGTTTTAATTTTGATTAACAAACTAAGCCTGAAATAGTCTGCGTGTTACTGTATTTATTCTTGTTTTCTCTGGTTCAGAGTAGATAAGAAAGAAAACTCATGGACCAATTTATTTAGAATTCTATGTTTTCTTTTGTTGTAAAAGTACTGAAGTGTTGGAATGCTAATTCACTAAGCTCCCTAATACCACAACAAAAGAGAGAAAGGCATTTTTTAAAAGTCTCTGTTATCCCTGTATCTTTTCTAGATTAAGTTCATTGCTCTGGATCCCCCAAAGTGTTCTATGACTGAAAAAATTGCAGGATGGGGCTGTCTGCTGTTTTCTTAGAAATTGTTTTTATGCTTTTAGGTTATATTTGCTAATCAAGCTGAAGCTTGTAGTGTTCTTTTTTTTTTTTTTTTTTTCAAAAAATTTCAATTTAACAAGAGTAAGCATTAAGATCCATTTGACATGAATCACCTTTTTCTTTTGTTTTCTTTTCAGGATATCTTTTTCTCTTTATTAAACTCGAGTGAATCATACTTCCAAGAATATGTTTAGAATTGAAGCATATTTTTTATAGCACACTTCTCATTTTTCCACAACTATTAACACTTTTATATTAGCAATAGCTATTTCTTTTTTCCTAGTGATAATAAACTGTGCATTTTTTTTCAGGCCACTTTTAAAGGTTGGATGGATATTATGTATGCAGCAGTGGATTCACGTGAGGTATGTCACAAAATGAAATTTTAGTTATTTCCCCTTTCCTTCTTCCCTTTTCTATCCATAAAATTAATTTTTCAACTTTGTTTGGAACATCAGGTCAAAAATACAAGTGGATGAATGCATCAAACAACACAGTGAAACAATAATCCTTGGAGTACCAAATATCTGAAACTTAGATAAAAGAAACGGGTCACAATAGAATGACACTACACAAAAAGAGGACAAGATGATATAAAATTTTGTACAAATCTGATTTGGAAACAGAATACGACTGTGCCTCTGAAGCAAATTTTCTTCTTTTTAAACAGCTGCAGTAGAGTTGAAACAGCCTGCAGCTTTATCAGTTATTTCAGAAGGTTTTCTTCCCTATATTTGACATCCCCACTATTTCCTCCCCATTTGCATGTGCTGTTTCTCACTCTCATACTAGTACAGTGTGTTTTAACTTTTCTGTGTTTAGTTGACTTTGCATTTTTTTCTCACTCATTCCATCGCTGTACTCTTGACTGTAGTTAAATAGCTGCTAATTAACAATGTTGTTCCTTGTATGGCTGGTTTAAATTGCTTCTTGCCTGGAGTAGCATTCCAAAGGATGGAAGTTCACCATTAGGTTCAGTCTGAGCTGTTTTTCTGATCAGGGTCCCTTCTGATTGGAACTGTTTATTTATTACTAAATAATTTGCTAGAGCAGGATTTGCCTCTGTTTGTCATTATCTTTACAAACAGTAACAACATAGAACAAGACAGTTCTACTTGTACATCTAGATAAAGATTAAATGTGTGGAAATAATTTATCTCTCATTACAATAAAAAGATCTATAATAAATTAGAAATGATAAAGCTGTGATTATCTCATTTTCACCAATATTATTTTTCTGGTCTGATTTTTTTTTTTAACAGATCGATCAACAGCCAATGTTTGAAGAACGTTTATCTATGTATACATTCTTTGTGGTTTTCATTATTTTTGGATCATTCTTCATGCTGAACCTTTTCATTGGAGTGGTTATCAGCAATTTTAACCAGCAAAGGAAAAAGATAAGTACTACATGAGCTAACCCAGAGTCTCCTGTAATCCTACTTTGATTAAGTGATTGCTGGTGTCTAACATTTTGAAATAACTATTTGACTAGAGAAATTTAAAATAATAACATTTCGAACCAAGTTTTGAAAACAGGAATCCCTTTTTCCTCAAGGATTTTGCCTGTAAATTGTATTTTCCTGCTAAGTCCTTAATCTGTTCTAAATAGAAAATGAGGAGGAAGGAGAGAGTAGCTTTAGAAATGAGAAGTCAAAAAAATTACCTAAACTTTGCTACAGGACAGTGGAATTCTTTTCTTCTACTTTGAAGATTTGGTTTGGGAAACAGAATAACCCTTTATGCTGCAAGTAAACACCTCACAAATGTGAGCAGGGTAATCAAGAAACGTTCATGGAAGGAGTAACCTCTGCTTTCCTGCTAAAGAACCAGGAAAGGTCTTGTCAGTCAGAACTTCTTCTAAAACTAGCTGCACTTTAAAAAGTCTTTCATCTGTGAAATAAACCTACAGATCAATTTACTGGGATTTTGAAAAAATTCTGCATTGGGATCCAAGCCACGACCTGAGGAAGAGGGTGTGTAGAAATTTAAAGGCTGCTTAAAGCCCAAGAAGCACTGACTGCTTCCACTTTACTCCTCATAGTTGATATATTCCCTGTTCTCGTTATTCGGTAAGAAATGGAAGGCAAAACCTTAGAATGGAAAATGCAGCAAAGAAAAGCAACAGTCATCCCTCCCTGGAATACTTCACCTTCCTTGTGCCGAGCTTATTAGTTGAGTTCTGTCCTGAGTCATTTATGGGCTTAAAGTATCCAGAATATTGAGGGAAATTGTGTCTATTAATCCACTTGGAAGTCTTACAACAAATAAGCATCTTGCTCATTGAAAAAATACCAGAAAAGCAGACCCCAACAGGAGGTTTACAGTTTCAAGGTTCCCATTTGGAAGACAGAATCTCTACAGGAGCCATTTATTATTTCCATAGGCTGACTTATACACCAAGTATCAAAGCATTACTGCCTTTGGTAGAGAAAGATAGAAATAAAACCCACAAGAATTTCTTCTGTTCTCTGCATTTGGACAGAGAAAGGATGCATAGGGATTGAGGAACAGCAGTCCAACTTCACTGTAAGAATTTCCTTTTATAACAAAGTCCCAGTTACAATAATCCCAATAGATAAAAGGTTAAGTAGGTTATCAGCTTGAACATTTGCTAGAAGTTTATGTAGATGTAACACTTTTTTCTTTTCTTTGTACATGCTGTAACTGACATTTTTTTATTTTTCATTTTTCTCTTTCGTTTCTTTTCTTCTTCTTTGGGATTTCCATTGAGATTCCATATATTGAAGTTAAGTGGAATTTTTAGAGGTCTTGAAGGAATGATCCAAATGGCAGATGCCCTGCTGAACATTGTTATGTGTTTGTTGTACAAAATGCTGATCACTTAATGCTTTTATGATGAATGCCTTCTGAATACTGGGTTCCAAGTGATTGCTCAATAATACAGGTGGTGTGGATGGTAATAAGAAATTCATTGCAAGGAACCCCCTGTAGAACTTAGTCCCAAAATGCTTATTCATCCTCCTCCATTTACTTGCTAGTCCAGCAATGTACTTTCCCAAAAACATAAAATATTTTACATCTTGATGAATCTTACATAATTTTGAAAATAGGAAATAGATTTCCAAAACTTCGGAAAGGCTCCCACACTTGACAGAACTGACTTGGGATCACTGCCTGGACTTGACTTTCATTATGAAACCCAGATCAGATCAAAGATCAAGGGGAAAAAGAGAAATGGTGAAGACGCATTTGGTCTCTGTACTCTCTTAGGTCCCACTTGTGACATCTGTAACTTACTCTTTTTTACATAAATTTGCTGGTATTTATTTAGTTGACTTCAGCTGAGCAACATTATTCTTTCTCTTTACTTAGGTGGAAAAGATCTATTTTTGACTGAGGAACAGAAAAAGTACTATAATGCCCTAAAAAAACTTGGATCCAAGAAACCCCAAAAGCCCATCCCAAGACCATCGGTGAGACCACCTTAAATAGAACATGACAGATGATATAAAGATGATGATATTTCAACTCAGTAGCCAGGCATTGGGAAATAAACTTTGCCTTAGAGCCCCTCATCTTCCTCATTCAGTATAGTATTTAGATTTTACTCTCTTCTGTTTAAAAATTCCATCTAACACACTCATCTCTGAGGGTATTAATTAAGGAAATTTACAACCTATTTATCACCTACTCAAAAGTACAAACTTATAAAAACAGTTCATGTTAAGTATTTGAATTTCATAACATGATCTTGGGTTATTTAAGTTGCATGATGTTGCATGAGACTAGATTGGATTATTGCAGGTGAGAATGAATAGAGAGTAGCACATGCCCCATGGCTGTTATTTGCTTTTAAATAATCTTATGCTTTATTTCTTAGATTTTCTTTAATTTAATTCCAGGCTTGGCTTCACACAGTAACTATACAGAGTTTTTTCCTGCTTATGACATTTTAATTAGAATTGCTCATCTTAAAATATCTGCATCCATAAGTATTTCTATTAGAAGGGCAATCACAATGTACTCTGTTTTCCTGCTATATACTTTTTTCTAAGCCAATGTGCTTGCACGATACCTGAAAATACTGAAAGTACTGTGAGTTTTCTTTGAGGGTCTGAAGAAAACACCTAAAAATGCTTCTAGTAGCTTATTGTTAAATTTATATTATCTTTAATTCCTTTTCTAAGCACAAATTACTGATTAATAGTTGAATACAGGCTGGGTGTCAGAAGTAGCATTAAGCAGTTCTCATTCTCTCCACAGAATGCATTCCTAAGATTGCTGTTTGACATCGTATCTCACAAAGCTTTTGACATCACCGTTGTGATTTTCATCTGTCTAAATATGATCGTTATGATGGCAGAAACCAGCCAGAAGGGCACCAAGGATGTTCTTAATAAAATCAACTATTTTTTTGTGGCTGTATTCACTGCAGAATGTGTCATGAAAATACTGGCCTTGCGGCAGTACTACTTTGGAAGTGGCTGGAATGTGTTTGATTTCAGTGTTGTGATCCTTTCAATAGTGAGTAAGTATCAATCATCAGGTCAGGTAATGTGTCTTACCAATATCAAGCCAAATTCCAGTTTGAAGTAACCACCTACATATGTTTGATAAACAAATTCCAGATCCATTTTACTTTTTCAAACTATCTGCTAAGTGATTCCTTCTAAAAGGATCTATTTTTGTTTTCCCTTATATTTTCGCAGAGTACTAAAAGGTAAATGGAGTTTTCAAATTTTTTTAAGTATGATTTTTATTGAGGAATTAACAGAATATTAATTTATTTCAGTAACGTCTTTTCTAAGTTATAGTACTAAAACTGTTGTCTAACTTTTTATGCCTTCAATTTATATGTTGTCACATTAGCTGTTGTTTTCACAGTAAAAGAAAGGTTAAAAATACATTGCATCAAAAATGGAGATTAATTTAATTTTACAGGGCTTCCTCTTAAGAAGGCAGAGCTCAATTGCAGATTTAGAAAGCTCAGGAAAATTTGATTGCTCAATGCCATTCTAAATCTGGACCACTATTCATGACTGAAAAAAATTATTAAAACTGGCCTGTATTTTTTTGGCTCTTTAAATAAGACTAGATGCTTATCATTTACTCTGCAAAGGGTCATAGATAGCTCTAGTTTCTCATCCAGTTTATTTTGTCTGTTCTTCCTACTCAGGCTCAGGTCATATCATATAATAAAGGATGGGAAAGAAAAACTGCTCTGAGTTCTCTGCTTCTTGCCTAAGCATGGTAGCCTTCTGCCATCCTGTACAACCCAGAAAAATTATGACTTCTTAAATCATCTGTTTGTAATCGTTTGTATGGCTTCTGTGTCATTATTCTGATAGTAGGGTCATGGAACGAGGTGTTATGGGGAATAAACACTGAGAGACAATTTTCTTTTATTTCCTTCTTGCTCTTCTCTGATCTCATTTGAGTACTAAGCATTAGTCAAAGTCTCACAGTTAGGCTTAGGCCTGCAGAAGAAGCAGCACTCAGACAGTGGCTCAGAGGCAGCCCCAGAGCTTCCAGCACAGGACCTGAATGGATTTAAAACGATTTTTTAGGTACTTGAGCAATGAATGCATAAATTCACCCTCCAAATTAGAGAAACTTGGGAGAACGCAGCTTCCAAACTCTGCAAAAATCTTGATACCTCTTTAATATTGAAAGATATTACAATTTTTCTTTCTTTACCTACGCTTTTTTCTAAGCAGTTTCAGAACTGATGATGTTTATATTGAGAGGAGTGTAGTATGATCAGTGTTACTTCTGACACCTAAAGCACAGAATATAACAAAACAGACTTTAATATGACCAACTTGACCTGACAATGTTTTGTTTTCTTTTGCCTTTCAAAGGTCTTGGAGTTTCTGAAGTCTTTCGAAGTTTCTTCTCCCCTACAGTTTTGAGAACTCTTCGTTTGGTGCGAATTGGCAGAATCCTGAGAATAATTCGCAAAGCCAAAGGAATTAGAACTCTTCTTTTTGCATTGCTGATGTCTCTTCCTGCACTGGTCAACATTGGCCTTTTGCTTTTCCTGATTATGTTCATTTATGCCATCGTGGGCATGGCAAACTTTGCCTGTCTCCGCTCAGAGGGTGGGATTGATAACATTTTCAACTTCCAAACCTTTTGTGGCAGCATTCTCTGCCTCTTCCAAATTACAACATCAGCTGGCTGGGATAGCCTCCTGGCCCCTGTACTAAAACAATCTGATACATGTGCTCTCAAATTAAATTTAACAGGGACAGAGGCAAGTAATTGTATAAATAGGGGCTTTGGTATTTTATATTTTGTAAGCTATATCATTATATCATTTCTCATTGTTGTAAATATGTACATAGCTGTCATTTTAGAGAACTTCAGTGTTGCTACTGAGGAAAGCACAGATCCTCTTTCTGAGGATGACTTTGATATGTTTTATGAGACATGGGCAAAGTTTGATCCTCTGGCAACGCAGTTTATAGATTATTCTGCTCTTTCAGACTTTGCAGATGCACTGGCAGACCCCTTGCGCGTCCCAAAGCCTAATAAAATCCAGCTCATATCCATGGACATCCCTATAGTCAGTGGAGATAAGATCCACTGCTTGGATATCTTGCTGGCTCTCACTAAAAAGGTCTTGGGAGAATTTGGAAATTTGGATAATCTTGAATTAGACATGGAAGAAAAGATTGTAGCTGCCAATCCATCTAAGAGTTGTTTCAGCCCAATTTCTTCTACCCTTAGAAGAAAACAAGAGGAAGTGTCAGCTCGTATTATTCAAAGGGCCTTCAGGAGGCATTTGAGACAACATTCTCTTGAAAATATACCCTCTTTAAACCAGTGTAAACATAAGAGTGCTGTCTTTGAAAGAGAACTACTGGACAAGCAAAGTCTTCTTGCCTCACTGCTTAATGAAAGTAATGGTAGTAAGGTGGATAAATTACGTCCTGCTTCTTCCATATCCCTCCCTTTATTTTATGATGGCTTTGCTGAGACAGACAGCAATAATCTTGACACATAAGGTTGCCCCAGGCTGCAGCATTTCCAATTAAACCAATGTCACTTATTTTCAGATGGAGACAATACTTTGATCCCAGAGCATAATATTCTAAATTTAGAGTAATGATGGCAGCCTTCAAATATTGTAATTGTTCAGATTTGGAAATGCTCCTTAAAGCAATTAAGATTTGAACAACTATGTCATAAATATTAGAGGAAAATCAAACCATGGAACTTTTTTTCTCAGCTACTGGAGTTGGGGAGTTAATTCTTTCAGCTGTCATTTTTTATTAGTTCATGTGTTTACTGAAGAAATCTGTAGAAGATAAGTTGTAAGCACATATTTATAAATACACAAGGATATAGAATAATGTATATCTCTCTAGGGAGATCCATTTTTTCCAACCAGACTTTATTGTAGCAAAATTAAATAATTACTGCACTTCTGTAAAAGAGCTCACTCAAGACACTTGGGTATAATCAGCCTCTAATTTTGATGGTTTTGGGACCATCCTCCTCCTAACGTCTTTGGATGGATTTGTTTGTGCCTAAGAATTTTTGAGGTGCCTTTACACAAACACCTAAAGATCATCCTCAGATGATCATTAACAGATCATCCTCAGTTGCCTGTGCCTGAAAGTTGTACATAATTTGTTCTTTGTATCATTCAGTGTATGAAAATTGTTGTAATCGTAGTTACCAAAATCAAAGGATATTATGCAAGAGGTATTGTTTCCAGAAAAGAATAATTGTGCATAAAATTCCATCATTATACTTCATCCCTAGAAAGCACTACTTAGGAATCTGAAATGAAGTTCATGGTGTATCTTGTGAGATAACGTTTATTGAAGTTAGACAAAGTATTTATTTAATTGATTCTGAAAAAAACCCTGTACTAATATTTTACAGGTTTTTGTTTTGTTTTTTTTTTTTTTTTGCAGTTTGGAATATGACCAGTTTAGATTCTTCAATAAATACTTCAGATGCTTAACACGTTTTTGTCTGTTTTGTAAGAAATACCTTCAAATTCTTTTATTACAAGACATAATCTGTTATTAGAGAGGTAGAACAACATTAATATAATTTTTCTAAAGTAGCTACCTATCAGCCCAAGAAAATGGAAAATATTTTTCTTTTCACAGGGAGTCATAGAAGATTTAGCATTTTCAGGCCAAGAATAGCAAGAACAATAGGGTAATGAATTGTTACTGTCATTCACCTTGTTAAAGACTTAAAATATGACAGATATAGTCAAAACTAAGCTATTTTCAGGACAAATAAAGGCAAAGAAAAGCTAAAAGTTAAAGAGCTCAGATACAGTATCGTTTGAACTAGATTTATTATGGTTAAACATTGGGACAGCCTCCCCAGAGAAGTGCTGAAGTCCCCATCGCTGGAACTGTTCAAAAAACAAGTGGCACTTGGTGCTCTGGCTTAGTGGACATGGTGGTGCTCAGTCAAAGGGTGGACTTGATGATTTTGGGGGTCTTTTCCAACATTAGTGATTCTGTGATTACTTGCAGAACCAGCTCCTGTTCACATAAAAGGGTTGTTGAAGAGGGTCTACAGAGCTCTCAGGAGAACTCAGGGGTCAGCAGCCTTGGGCAGTGGGATGCAGAGATGCTGGGTGGGTCTGTCTCCTGTCCAGTGTGGGTTGTTTCATGCACGGTGATGCTGGCGAGGTGAAACTATAAATTTTGTTTGATGTGAGCCAGAATGAGCTCTGGAATGAACCAACAGCTTTTGTTCAACAATCGTATTCCATTAGATGGCAGCATTTACTGTGGTTTAGGACGTGGCCAGTCTTCAGTGAAACAGGTGAATATCACACACTTCAGCGCAGAGGTACTAAATTAATTGTGAATTGTTTAGAAAAAATGTGTCACAACTCCTTTTTTTTCTATCCTGAGCTTTCAAGTTAGCCATAGTTCTCAGTAAGTGCTTGTTTGCTGACTGTTCTGGTGTCTGATAGACCTTAATGGTTGTGAAAAGAAATAAAATTGTTCTCCTGTGTTCTTAGACTTTCCAGAGGGGTAGTTTCAAACATTTCTCTATAGCACTGTAAAAGGAAATGTTTCTTAGAGAAGAAGTAAGACTGCTTTGTTCTTGCATATTGGAAAAGAAGGAAAGACTGGAAATGCCATGTAAGAGAATTTAAAACATTAATCAGTCTAATCTTTGCAATTAAAAATCATTTGTTTGAATGCAACACCAGGTTCTCTGTCCAAAACTAGAAATACTTCGAAGATGAACACTTTATTTCCATTGCAGGGGCAGCAATTTTGGACAAAGTCACACCTGGCACGGACACATCCTTAGTGATTATGTTACTTCAGCAACATATAAAACCACCTGAATTCACCACAGGGCTAATTTAAAAGTCTGACCAATTTTTTAGTATTGCTTAAGCATTAAAATTGCCTTAGCAGGCTGTTGCAGGGTTGAAAGTAGAATGGTGATATCCTGCTGTTGCAGCTTCTTCGTGCTGGAATTGTCCAAAAGCCAATTCAGCTGCTGAGGCAATGTAGAGTTTCTTTAGGAAGTCTGTAAATGGTGATGAGTTAAAGCAGTGAACAGGTGGGAGCTTTTGACAGTTCTGTTCATCTGGAACTGGGAATTACTCCAGGTAAAACTGCCTGGATTTCTGTGAGCTCCGTGAGAAATTCAGGCATGCTTTGAACACGGTGGATGAATATTCCTTTCTGATTTTGAAGTTTGATACTTAAATCAGTGAACAGCAGAAACAAACGAATATCAGATCCCTCCAGTCCAGAAACACTGTGAATGTAGAGCTCCCAGAGAATTTCTGAGGGCCAGCAGTAGAGTACAAACCAGCATTGCCTCCTCAGGAATGGTGCAGACCTCTGTTTTACATTTCCATGTGCCACTGTTCCTGTGTAGGAATAGAATGAAACAGATCCCTGGGAAATAAGAGTTTTTCCTACTTTTGTGGTAGCACTGTATCCCTCAGAGCAGGCTCCCCAAAGGTTTTGTGGAAATTGTCCTTTTACTTCCTGGAGTTTCTCAGTTACTGCTCACCCTGCAATGTTGGCACTATCCAGTGTTTCCTCAGGGCTTAAAAGAGACCCCATGTGTAAAGAAGTTATTTGAAAAGAAATAACCTCTAGTGGAAGGTTCCCTGCCCATGGCAGAGAGGTGGGAACTGGATGATCTTTAAGGTCCCTTCCAACCCAAATCATTCTGTGATGCAATGAAAGAAAGAGATGCAACCAGAAGGAGAATCTCCTAATTTCATCTTATCCCTGAACCTACCAGAGGTTATTGTGCTTGACGAGAGTGTCATCTGCAATGTCACTGTCCAAAGCCATCATCAGTGAGCTAAACATTCTCTTTCAACATCAGAAATCATCATAACTTAGGTGGTGCAGGAAGGCATCCCAAAATATGCTTTTATAACTCGTTTAGAGTGGTTTCTATAAGAAAAGCACACCCAACAACTGGAGCAGCTTGAGGCAGGGGTCAGGATTACAGCTAGAGTTGGAGAAGAGATCTGTTGTGTTGGAACCAAGTAGAACAAATTGTTCAATATTTATGGTAAAAGTTTCAAAGATGCAGGAACTGTGTTTAAATACTTCCGTTAACTACCACCAGCTAAAAGCAAGCTCAGCAGCAGCCACGTGGTTTTCAAACTTCAATATTATGGCTAAACAGACACTTAAATCAACAACCTGGGAGTCTGAGTCTATCAATTGATACTATTTTGGACATGCACTTCTAGTCCCTGGTCTAGGGCAATTAACAAGAGATTTCTCACCTGCCCACCTCTGGGAACCAAATTATGACTTCCACAACATCATGTCAGATTTCTTTCTGCAACTTTCTTCAGCACCCTCATCCATTAGATATATTTGGATGAAGGTGCTGAGCAGCGTCCGAGCTGAATGTGGTGGCACAAGTTTTGACTTTTTGCTCTGCTAGTTCCAGGGAAAATATGTGAAGGCATCAACTTAGTAAGTGGTTTTATTGATCTTCAGAGACTTTTGAAAGAGCAATAGAGATGTTTTGGCAACTCCTCAGGAAAAGAGAGCTGTTTGGGCAAATCTGTTGCAGTTGTCTGCTTCGTGGTTCCATGAAGTTAAGGTAAGACAGGCCAAACGGATTTTAATGATAGTCATTACCTTAATGCAGAGCTGTTCGAGTTCTGGGCAGACTGAGAGCAATTGAAGTTTCCTCTCCAGGTTCCAGAGAATTTGGGTTTATGCAGGAGCATTCCAAAGTTAGATATTCATAAGTTAGATTTCAGACAACAGCCACCCCACCTTGCTGCCCAAACACTGGGTAGAATTTGTCCCCAGGGACAATTTAAAGTGGTCACCAGAAAGATCCGCTCTTTCCTAAGTTTTCTTTTATGTATTCATACCTTTCTTGAAATGAAGAGGGTAGAACTGGAGGCAGTATTTTAGTAATGCTACCAGTCTCAGCAGTCTCTGCAGAATTTATCAGTAAAGATTTCATATCTTTACTTCAATTATCTATTTTTCGTGCTTGTGGCTGAAGTAATAACACAGACATAATAAGGCAAATAAAAAAGTCATCCTTGTGTTCTTCACTTGGTGTGTGTTTTTTGCTGCTGCCTGTAACTGAAGTGAAGCCTGTAACTGCTGCGACCAGAAATCTCTGTTTGCATGAGAAGACAGACTCTCCAACATCTGTGCATGGAAATTCACCAAAATATTTCCAGCTGTTTCTTCCCTCCCACCCCATCCTGAACAGAGCGTATAGAAAATTTCTCCCCCTTTCAATGAGATAACAGTAAGTTTTTATTAAAACAGCAACACCGGGACTCCACCACAGCATCTTTAGAGAATGACATTTCCTTCCTAAACATGCTGGTGCCCATCACTCATTCGTCAGGCTGTCTGACATCCCATTCAATAAAACACTTGTGCTTATGTCCATTATGTGCATTGCACCTATCTTCAGCTTCCTCCTACAAATCGTTGTGTCTGCCAGCTCTGCACAAGGCAGATGATCCATGGCTGCCAGAACATAAAATATGATGGGTAGTAGTTAATGTCCCTTACTTTCCTGCATGGGGGGCTCACCCCTTAACAAATAGCTAATAGTACAGATGGCAGACCCCCCAAAATCCAGATGGGAAAGAGAGTGGTAATGTACAAGGATGGGTAAAATCAGTGCACGCTGCACCTTCTAATACACCTGGGAATCCACCAACAAGTGGGCAATGGAGCTCACACTGGTATTGTGATTGAAATCTTATGTCTCTGTATTTTGCTAAGTGTAACCTTGTGTTTGTGTTGTGATTTTGTCACAAATGAGTGCTTTAGGTTGCTCAAAGAATCACTGGCAAAAGCAGTTTTAATATGAAAGTGTGATGAAGTTCACTCTACTACTTACTAGGTGGCTAAAGCACACAGAGAAAAATTGGGCTAAAATCTAAAATCAATCAGTCTAAAACTAAAATCAAGCTAAAATTATGTATGTGGAGGCTGGGGATGGAAAAAGAGGTTGGGAAAGCATAAGGACAAAAAGGAGTAAGGGAGATCCTCCCATGGAGTCACAAGGTTCAGAGTGGATCATCCTGCCAAACTTAGCCCTGACCTTGACCAACAGTTTAGGCCTAAAGGTTTTTAACAACATTTGAACTTAGCAGCATTTAACTGACAGCCTGATTTAAACAATTTAGCAAAAGATTCTATGGAATTTACTCTAAGCACAACAGTAACTCCCTCAAACCCCTACTCAGGACTCTAATGAATCCAAGGGAGCAACATTCCTGGTGCATTTGCTGTAGGATATTCACACTCACACGCACATGGACCTAAAGGAGTCTGTAAAAGGTGAAAATTTCCACTCAGGTTTAGTGAAGTGCTCAGGGCAGAGGTGTTTGCACCTTCTCAGTGGAGGAAAGGCTGAGCCTTGAGGAGTGGGAATGTCACCCCGGGCCTCAGCAGCAGCTTTTGGCAGTGATCCTCTGAGCACAGCAACCTTGAGAGCTTATGAGCCTCAGAGGCCCCACTCAGGGAGATCCTGGTCACAGCCCTCTGCAGTCCAGGAGAGCTCAAAGGGTCTCACTTCAGGCTGCTGCTTATAGGGTCACAAGAGGGTTGGCTTTAGCCATAAGAATTTTCCATCCTGGACACAATTTGGGTCGGTAACTTTCTTAAGAAGTTCGATAACAAAAATGTTGTTCCACGTGGGCTGTTATTTAGGTAAGAAAGAGAACTTTACAAGGCTGTTGGTTAAAAAGCAGAGCTCGTTAGACAGCCCAAGTTCCTGGGAGCCCAGAAGTGATAAGCTCCTGATAAGCTCAGCCCAGGAGCTGTTTGTCAAGGCTGAGACCTAATGAACATTTCTGAGATCTCAGTGCAGCCTGAGGGAGTGGGAGGGGAGCAATTGTACCACCACAGATTTCAGCTTATTATGTACCACTCTGCTGAATGAAAATCCCATGTAAAATCAAATATATTGAAATAAATAAAGTTGACATTAAATGTCTCATCCTCCATGCTTGGAACTGCTAAAAGAATCTGCTTGGATTATTGGACTCTGAGAACCAGGCATGGCTGTTCCTCTTTCTGAAATTATCCAGGGTCAAGAATACAAATGAGCAAACATTTAGAGAAAAGCTTTTCTATTTGTTAAAGACAGGGCAATGGTAAAAGCAAAAATTATTATTTTAGAACCTATTTGCTCATCTCAATGATTGTAGAAACTGTGACAACAACCATCTTCATTTAAGGTTCTAAATTTTGTATGTTTACCTATGTACACAGAAACAGGTATTTCAATTGCAGTGCAATTAAATTAACTCCATAATGTTTCGTAGCATGCCATGAATAATATATAAGAAGCAAATTGCAATCTGTCTCCATATTTCTAGGTTTGGTGATGTGAATTAATGGATTTGAATGCTACACTCAGCTGTAGTAAAGGGAGAACAAGGGGCTGGGTTGGCAGAGGCTTTCATTTCCAGGGGCCACCTCATTGCCCCACTCATCTCATGCCAGTGCTCAGTGCCCTGTGGGCCATTCCTCACTGGAAAATCCACATTTTCAATCCTGGATTTGTGGCCACTGCTTCCACAGCGCCCATCTCTCATGGATTAAAGTGGGGATCACTGTAAATGACTGGGGAGTAACAAGCCATTTTCTCCCAAAACACTTTCTGGCTCTCTGAAGGTGATTTACTAAACCTGCTTCTCTGTATAACCAAATTTCATCCCACCCTTCCTGCAAGGCTTTTATCTAGTTCCATCTTTCTGTGTGTGGAATAGCATAGAGATATTTACTGGGTTTATAAGGCTGGTTGCCTTTTCCTGGTGCCAGCTCTGCAAAATTCAAAGTTGAATTCTGAAGTCCTTTACTCCAGTAGAGAGGAAAGGCTTTGACTGGCCTCAGACTCCAGGCAGCAAAGTAAATCCCCAGGAACTTTGTAAAATCTGCCCTTCCCAAACACTGAGGAATCACTTGATTATTTATCATGTACCCCATGTATATGTACCCCAAAAAATGAATAAAGAGAGTCCTAAGGTTGCCCAGTGCTGTAAGTGAAAAGTGGGAGCATGCATGTTCCCATAAATCCCCAAAATTGTGAGACTTTTGGATGTAATCAAACCCAACTATTAACACTATCCCTTTAGCTTTTGCTTGAATTTTAAACCAAAGACTGTTGGTGGACCAAACACCTCACAAATAAAAGGTTTTAATGTACCAACATTGCTGTAAAGATTCCTATAGACCCTTTTTGTGTGTCTGTGTGGAAAACGTCAGATTTTACTACCTTAAAAAGTAATCCCCGATGCACCAGCTCTGGTATTGTGAACTGATGATTTTTTTTTTTTTTTTTTTGCAAAGGAAAAGATCATTTATGTCAAAAGTCAAACTCTCACCCAGACAAAAAGAAACTGAATCCAGTTTCAGAAGGAACTGAGTAGGTTCAGTAACTCAGCAGGATGTTGTATGAAGCTTGTGGATAAATACAAGCATTTCCTTCCCTTTACCTTTCACCATTTTCCATCTTTTTGCCTTTCCAGCCCTAATTTCTTTAAATTTTATGTGTTGCAAGAAATTGCACAATGAAAAGCTGATGGATAAGATACAAGAATTAAACCAGCCTCACAAATCTTTTGTTGAATGTGTTTCATGTCTGGCACACAGCAAATACTTGTATTTTTGTACGTATATAAGAATTAAAATGTTTATGACATAGAAGGGTGGCCCCAGCTTCACAACCTTTGATTTACTTGGGAAGAAAACACCCAATTTTGGCATTTATAGGTTTAAATATGTTCGTATGTCCATGGTTTGTTACACCAGGTGCCAACAACAGGAGGCAGATTGTTTGAACTTTCTCCATTGTAGGACACTGAAGCTCACATCTTGCAAGAAATATTAAGATGACTCACACAGACGAGACATTGATGTTATTTCAGATTATTATTTCCTCTGGCTTTTATATTATTTGGACACAAAAACACTTGTGGCAGGTGCTTTGAACATTACTCATTTCATAGCAGGAGAAAATCCCTTTGACCTTCCAGTCGCGTGTTCCTGTTGCCACAGATCCAGTTTTGGCTTGAAGAGATGAGGGTGAGATGAGTGATGAAACAAATCCTAGACATTTTTTCCCATTCTGTTTGCTGAATTTGATAGACTTTTAAAGCCTGGCTTCTGAGAGGCAATTTCAGACACTTCTCTTAGCATCATCCAATTATGCATTGGCTGCAGCTCGCTGCATCTATCAAAGTGTCACGGATGCTTTCATGTAGGCAGTATATTGCTTTTTCAGACCCAAGAGAGGGGAAAAATCAGGCACCCCAGCATCTTCTCCTTAAGTAGGTGTTGAGCAAATTAGCCCCATTACAGTCCAGCATGCATTAGTCCATTAAAGAGCTGGAGGAAGATTCCTTTGTGTAAATGACTGGATGGTTGCACTGTATATTTGTATTAGTCATTTCCTGCTGTTCTTAAAGAAAGTTCTTGATCACTGATGTCTAAAAGGTCTTAATTTCTACATAAGCATAACTTTAAAAAAAAAAGAAAGATAACATTATCATATGTTTAAAAATTAATAATTTTTAAATAATAATAATATTTAATCTTAATAATTAATTATTTTTAACATCATAAATTAAATATCTTTTTGGCTCAAAGGACAAAATAGTTTCTCAATTTGCAAGTACCCATAGAGTTATCCTATGATTAAAGTGGCTTCTCGTACACAAAACTTCTCTTCCTTTCCCAAACCAATTATGCTGCTGTTCCCAGAATCTGGGCCCTCATTCAGAGGATTTACACATCCCACCTGGAATGAACCTGATGAATTCAAATCAGCAGGACTGACCTGGGCTCTTCAGCTCTTTTGAGACACTGGATTATAAAGCCTTGTGGTAATGAACTGATGCCTTGACCATGATTTTGGCCTCTTTTCACTCTCCTGTTGCACAAGAAGTTTAAAGACCGACTGAAAATGCACAAAAATTGGGAAAAAATGCTATTATAAATATATATATGCTCACTTCTGTTGTACCACAGACTACAAGAGCCAGCAAGGTCAACATCAGACAGAAAACCACAAAAACAGAGGTGGAGATGCTGAAAAAAGCCCTCACAGAAACATGTCACAGGTGCAGAATTACGGTATCAAGATTACCAAGGAAAAAGTGAAAATTCCTGCAGGAAACCGTTGAGGAGAGAAGGCAGTGAGAAACTCCTCTGTTCCAGGTAAGGTGGGAAGAATAAAGGATGCAGTTCCCAGTGCATCACCTAGCACACTGATCTTTTGGGGATTGTGCAGTTTAGATCTTCCTTTACAATTATTTTGTGTTGTAAAAGAGGGCCTCATTTTCTAGACAGTGCCTGACACGTTTTTTTTCAGCTATTCCCATCTGATAAATAATACACTCTCTAAATAACCACACTCTGCCAAACAGATGCTTTAGTCAATCATCTTATTATGTATTAAATAGCTCATCCACTCTACTCTGTGTTCAGGTCCTTAAAATCTGCCTCTCCTGAAGGCTGTGGTTTATTCTGACCCATCTGGACCTTAATTCCAGGGCGTGATATCTTCAGCTACCTGAAGCTGCCTCTGGTTTACCTCAGATAATCAAATTTCTGTGTTTTGCTTCTTCAAAAAATAAAGATATAATGGATCAAAAAAAAAAAAAAGAAGGACTCTCATCATGTAAATATCCAGTGTCTGGAACAGCGAGGGAAATTTCTAGATACAACTAATGCTCTTTGATAAAGCGATATTAGGAACATTAATATTACAACTTTATTTCCTTCACTACTCTAATTCTCTTAGTATTATTCTGATAGGCCACTGAGGAGAGAGAGAAGAGCAATCCATATTTTTCCATTTGAGTAGATGATAAGCAGATTTTCCTGATGGAAATGTGCATCGGACCATTTAGCAAGCTGGAGATTGCTGTATGTAACAGAATGATTTTAATACATACTTACAGAGAAAGCAATTTCCTGTTACTCTGTAATAACAATTATCCATTCAAAAGAGTCTGAATTTTACATCATCTTTTTTTTTTTAAATTTCATTCTCTGATAAAACAAAATGAGATTCCTTTATCCTAAGTCTTTTATTTTGACGAAAGTGTCAATTAGCTACTTTATACCATTTAAGACTTCACTATTATGTGGATCAGAAAATGGCTTCGGCTATTCTTTTAAAGCAAAGCACCAATGTAAAATATGATCAAAGCTGTTCTAATCTCTGTGCAGTAAACAGCCTTCATAAATCACTGGAACCTCTCTGCAGCATCATTCCCTCAGTTTCACACTGGGCCCCAAATCCCACATATGTTGATACTCATCCCATAAACAGCAATTTATGAGGATTTCCCCTCTTGGCCAGAAGGTCTCAGTTTCTCTTGTGTTATAAAAAGTCCCAAAACACTGAAAAGCTTCAACATGCACAGGTGAACATAACTCCTGAGCTGACAGGCAGCATTTGGGAGGTGAGTTTTCATACCATAATTTCATTAATCAAATAAAATCAACAATGCATCTCCAAAAAATGGGAAATTTTTTATATAAACCTCATCCTAGAGAGGGAAAAAGATGTATAAGATGGGTGTTACGGTCTTTATCTTTTCAGTGTAAAACTGTGTCAGTTAAGCAATTCTAAATTTATTTTAATTTTTGTACTGAAATATTACTTGCACTGAAGTTGCAAAATAATTTGTTCCAGTCTGTGCTGGTTGGCTTAGAAATTTCAATGGTTTCCATTGGAAAGCTGTAGTTTACTTTTTTTAGTTAGAGGTGTTCTGCTCAGAAAATGTAAGATTCCTTTTGATTAATGACTGCATAATTCTGCATTGCATATCCCAAATCTGTCACAGAATTATAAGATTAAATAGTCAGCAGTGAAGGAAAGACATCAAAATGCTGATATTTTTCCTTTTCCAGATGAAGAATTCTGATCTAATTTTACAAATTAGACATTAACACTTCTTATTTGGTTTTCATCTCCTTTCTCCCACATCATGCAGTTGAAATGGTTCCGACTGATGAATCCTTATGACATGAAAAATGAGGATCAGTCACCAAACAAAACCCCACACTGCATTCTTAAAAGAAGGTGATAGTGAAATTCAAAAGGAATTTACAGCAGAGATTTCCAAATCATATCTAACTTCCCAGGAAAAGCCAGAAACTGATCTTTACCCAATCTGGTGATGCTGTGAGAGCCCAGAAACATATTAAAAAGGGATTGCACTCGTGAAACTCATCCTCTTTCTCCCAATTAAAGCTGCCATTGTATTCACCATTGTTTCTGTTACTATAGTGATGAAATCTATGTAGAAACCTGAAGAGATGCTGATTGCTGCATATCATATACAATTTTTCAAAATCTGCCTTCCATTCCTTGCTCCCTAAATGGCCATAAAACAGCACCATTTATCATGACAGATAGGTGTGTACACACATATCAATTACAGCATCGTCAGGAATCAAACTGAAATAAGTTGGTAGTAGTTATTTTTAAAGGACCCAAGAAATGAAATTATTTTGTACTGGTTTTAAGTAACCATTCCCTACCTCAGAGTTATTGCTAAACCGTGGAGGGTGAAACTGAAGGGCAATTTGACTCTCACTTAAAGCTGATCAGCTTTATTTTAGATTAAACTGCTTTATATTTAATGAATACTCTTCTTTTCGAATAGCAAACATACATCACATTAATGTCTTGTCCTGTCTTTAAGTATTATTTTAAGTTCAAATATCCATTAATATCAAATATTTGCCTACTTCCATTAAGCCATTTCTGTGTCATTTATGAATGCAGATATTGCTGAGCTCTTTAAATACCTCTCCACATTTTCCCTCTAAACACCTTAAATTTTTATAGACTATTTCCGTATTTATTCTTTACAAATGGGGAATGCTTTTTGGATTTTCTTCTTCATTTAGCGAGGTTTAGATTTTGTGATGGCAGCATTTACATTTCTACTTTTAAAGTTTCTTTTAGCTTGAGGTTTATCTCCCTCCAGCTGCTCTCATCGACTTGAACTTGCTGAGGGAGGAGATTCTTTGCTTTCCTCCTGATGGAGTAGAGGGGACTCAAACATCTTTGCTCTGAGTCCAGTGGGAAAAAATAAGGGTTTAATTTTGTACACAGAAGGAAAGGTCAATGCCAAAGGTTCCTCACCTTTCCTGTCCATCAGGGATTGTCTATTTTCTCCCCATACATTTAAAAGGAGGTGGGACAAATCTAATTTCTTGTTTACACCCAAAGGAGATCTCATCAGCACAGCCAGGGGAGCCCAGAGAGCTGCTTCTCTCACCCTCACCTAAATATGCATTTTTTCAGCTACTGCAATTCAACAATTCCACATTTTTCATGTATTTGCTGCCTTTTGCAGGGAGCTGTGACCCAAAGCTACTTTGCCTTGCAGAGAACACGAAGCACCTGCTTTTTCAAGCATCACTGGGATAAACCAGGCTGACTGCCAGAAAGGATTTAGTGGCCTCTTTGCCATGAGCAGTCAGTGGGCTTGGATAGCTCAGGGCACACAAGGATATACCTGGAAAGGAACGTATAAAAGTCCCCTTTGGAAACACCCTGGGATGTTTTTAATTATTGAGAGCTAATCTTATCTGTGATTCAGTCTGGGCCATCTCCAGGTTAGCACAAGGACCTGGGGAAGCCGGAGACAAATGTGAGATACCCTCCTGCTTTCTTCACCCATAGATGTCAATAATTCCTTCTTGCCTCTAGAAACTGCAGGTTTTATTTCCCCCTAAAGTAGAGGAGAATAACTAATAGGGAGGAAGCCAAGACCAGCTGCTGCTTCAAGTCTGCTTTTGATGTCTAGATGAAATGTAAGTAACTTCGGGTGAAACCTCTAATTCTGGGTTAAATGTAATTTGAAATTAGCACTGGAGATGGATAGGAAAGCTCTCTATGTAACTGATGCTAGACACCCTTTATAGTGTCATTCTTAAGAGTGTTTAGGAGCTTAAGTCACACTGATTGCAATGCCATTTTCACTGAAAATCCTATATGGCATCGATGTATTTCTTCGGGGGGCATAAATATACCCATAAAATCTACCCTTATTATTTGTATTTTCTTTTCTTATGAATGGAAGGTGCAGATATTTGTACAAAGGAGGTGAACTTTATCCACCTTCATTGATACCTAAGCTTCAAACAGCTCAAGCTTCATAAAATTAATGTCAGATGGTTCAAAAGCTGTGTAGGACCTATGACAGACAGATAGCTTGGAGGGAACAAGAGAAAATATGAATTGAATTTGTTCTGTACCTGATATTACTTTGAAGTGGGATAGTGGTGACAATTCTGAAATCAGAGCGATTAACAAATCTTTTATCTCTTTAACCTGCTATGAAATTTCCTAATTTCATTTGTGGATAGTCTTCCTCACCACCACACACATGCATCTTCCAATGAAATCAAACTTTCTGTGCAGTGCCCTGTCCAAAGCATCCGAGACAGAGTTTAACTTTCTACAGCAGCACTCATTAAATTTAGAGCCTAATGAAGCAAAGCTCTGGGCAAAAGACAGCAATTTTCCACTAACACGTCAAAGGTAGAGATCTGGTGTCCCATCATGACTTCTTTTCCCCATTCCTCACAGCCCTGCATGCTTTGAAAGAAGGTGACTTTAAAGATAGGAGGAGATTGGCAACAAACACTAATGCAACAGAAAACAAAATAGAATTTTTCAGGATATTGCAGGACTACTTCCCTTGAAAGTTTCTCTTCTACCTCAACCTCTTCCTCAAAGCTGCCAAGGGATTAATGCAGATGGGGTAACAGATTATTTTATATCCTGACAATATTTAGTATAGGGAAGGATCCAGCACCCAGGTCTTTTGTGTCAAAACAGTGTCCCCATTTTTAATGCCTTCTCTTGCTGGAGAGTCACCATCTCATATTCAACCCAGGGGTCAACTGGCTTTTCTGCCTTTGATTCATCTAATTTTAACTAGTGCAGTATTAGACCTCCTGAAAGTGAAGTATTATCTGTAACGATCATTCTTAGCTTCTCTCTTTCGTGTCTGATGATTAATCCTTTTCTTGTGCAGGCAATGCTTAATGCAGAGATGACATCTTCTTTCTGTCTTACAAAGTTCCTCAGCCAGGGTAATTCAGAAACACTGGTCCTTTGGACCACACTAATCATAAGATCACACTCTCTGTCCCTAAGCAAGCCACATGGAGAAATGAGAAGAGAAATCCTGGTTCTCCTGCAGGAGAGGAAGGATCCTCTAAAATTCAGGAGTCCCTCCTTAGAGAGGCAGACTCCTGCTTTCCCTCCCTGTTTTTGAAGGATAACAAAACTTTTTTTTATGGGCAGGAGTTTACTATGCTATTTAGCTTCAGGGCCAGGGAATGAGCCCGGTCCCATTTTTCTAGGAGTGCAAAGACAAAGATCTCTCCCATCCTACCCAACAGTGGCTTCAGCCAGGCAGGAATTGAGGGTCTCAGGGGTGACTGAATTCTTCCAGGCTTCTGATCTACTTCTTACCTATATTATCATCTGTATAAAATTAATATGAATCTCAGAATCATGGAATGGTTTGGGTTGGAAGGGCCTTTAGAGATCACCCAGTTCTAACCTCCTGCCACAGGCAGGGACACCTTCCACTAGACCAGATTGCTCAGAGCCTCTTCCAGCCTGGCCTTGGACACTTCCAGGCATGGGGCAGCCACAGCTTCTCTGGATAATCTGTTCCAGTTCTTTATCACCCTCACAGTAAAGAATTTCATCCTAATAGCTCACCTAAACCTCTCAGTGTGAAGCCATTCCCCCTTGTGCTGTTACTCCATGTCCTTGTCCCAAGTCCCTCTCCAGCTCTCTTGGAGCCCTTTTAGGTACTGGGAGGGGCTTTAAATCCCCCTGGAGTCTTCTCTTCTCCAGGCGGAGCAACCCTGGAACAACCACATATACACCCTGAACAACCCATATATATAAATCTTGCATGTACACTGACATTTTAGTTATATATATGTGCATATGCCTGCACACACACACATAAATTTACACACACACACAAATTTACACACACACACACACTCACAGAGAGAGGTAACAGCCACCAGTTTTCCAGTCTTCCACTCAGCTTCAGCCACAGTTTTTTAGTTCACTTTATAGATTCACCCTCGTGTTTTTTTGGCTGCACTAAAGCAGAGAATTGAAACTGTGATAATCAAAGAAAAGGTAAAGGCCAACATCTTTTATAAACAATCTGTTATAGTGCAGAAGTCTCCCACTGTGAGGTTGACAAACACATTTTCCTCCGTGTTTCCCATCCACTTTGTTCAGCTTCACTCCTGGTTTTCTGCGAAAGACGCTCAGAAATCCAGGGATGAAACAAGATCATGGAGAAATGCTCAGCTTGGAGCCTTCCCAGCCGAGGTTTCTGTCTTTCCCAGGAGACCCTGTGTAATCACATCAGCTCCTGCCATGGCTCACACAGACACCTCCCTCAACACCCCCATGTACAAATAGCACAGTTCCTGGAGGAACAGCATCTCCAGAGTGGTGAGGGATTGCTGGAAGGGGACACAGAGATGATCAAGGCAGTCAGGAGGTTTTTCCAACTACTTCTTGGGAGACAACTGGACTGAGATAATGCTTCTCTTGCACAGAAAGAAGTGACTCCTTGAACCTTCACTTAGAGGGATGGAAAATAATGTAAGTTCTGTGGTTTACTGCACTTTCCCTTCTTAGGAAAAAAGGTGGTTTGTGGTAGATTCTTCTATAGGTTTCAGTGACCTTTTATTTGCCTAAAAATCATTAAAAAACCTGAGCAGAAAATTTTTTTCCTGAGTGGCATGAAAAAAAATTGAAGTGGGGAGGAGTGAGTATTTATTTATTCCTTTGCACAGGAGCTTCCCCAATGTTTTTGACGCGTTATTTTGCTGAAATAAGTTAACTGTGGTCAAAAATGGAATCTTAGAGGAGTGAATAGGCATATGAGGAAGGTTTTTTTCTGTGCATGAAAATTGCAGATGTATCTATTTTATATAAAAAGTTCAGATTTTTTAGTTACAACATTTAATTCAAAGCAAAGAAAAGATTAAATAAGTGTAAGTTTTATAACATTACTCTCTCTTACATAGGTTTATGCTTAGTAATATTGTTCTGATACAGACTAACATTTGGTTTTTGAGATTTAAGAATGGATCTTAAATAGATTTTTTTTTTGTGAATAAGCCGTAATTAGATCTGTTTGTGGAATATGCTGTACTGTGCTTGGTGAATACTTTTATCATGATATGCTGTGGGTAAAGACAGGGAAGTAAATGAACAAATGAAGAGAATATAAATTTTACTCTTGGGTGGTGAATCGGCAACAGAAAAAATGACAGACTTTTTTGAAGCTCGTAGAAACAGGTGGGTTTGCTTTGATGAAGCAGAAGAGATTAAACACTTCAGGTTTGCTCTCGCAGCTGCAATAGTTTTTATGTGGTAGGAGCAGCTTAGGTGTGTTCAGCTCACCACAGAGACAGCAGATAAACCTCTAAAGAAATGGTTTTAACTGGAATTGGGCTGGTGTTTCAGCTGGTGAAAGTGCAGTACAAAGCTGTTTTATTAGGGTGATAAACTGTGGAGGAAACCAGTACAGAGACCTAAGAGAACCAGATGCTCTGGGGGTTCCTCACATGGTACAGAAGTTGCTCCTTTTCCACGTCTCAGAGGTTTTAATTTTTTGTTGTACTACATTTTGGTTTTCTTTGTAATTATTTGACTTGATCGGAGATGATTTTCCATATCCATGAAGAAAAGTTTTTTGAAATTTCAATTTTCAAAATTTGAAAAATTTCAAAAATTGAATAGTGAATTTAATAAAGAAAAATGAGGAACCTAATGACATTATGTATGTCCTTATTAAGTGACACTATTAAATGGCACTATTAAATGACATACCTAATGCAAATGGTTTGTTCAGAACTAACTTCCAATTAGATATGTTTTTATTTATTTAGAAAACTGTGTCAGACAAAAAAACATGTAATTTGAAAATTTCATAAAATGATGGAACTACTAAACCTTTGGCAATCCAAGTTAAAATTTAGATTGTGCATTCGAGTTAAGTTTTTTCAAAACTTATAGTTAAAAGTTTTTTCACTGTGTTTTATTGTCAGGTGAGGGGTTTTCTTTCAGGTTTTATTTAATGGACCAGCTGAATTTTACTATGATCTTGGGAGAAATATTTCTCTTGCATTTTGTCCTAAGTTTTGTCCTCCATATATTTAGCTGCTGAGAGACCTTTCTGTATCCAAATGTACATAATGAAAGGAAACTTCAGAATGAAAAAATGGCAAGTCTGTGATACTTTTAGTACATTTAGTGCTTTCTGTTAATAATAACAGTCCAAAATCCAAACCATGAGTTTCTATAGCTTGTGTTTGTTGTAATCAAATTGTGTTAATATGAGTGAAAAGTTTATAAAACCATTAATCACATTAACCACTTTTGAAACACTGCTTACATGTGGAAAGACAAAAAATCTGACTTATTGTCAGCCTGACCTTTAAAACCCTAAATCTCAAGTGCAAAAAAACCGAAGTTAACAACTGCAGCAATTCTTACATGGATGTCCTTAAACTCTTGGATATTAGAGGCAGTGAGAGCACAGCTCTCATTCCTTAGTGGTGAAGACAATTCAGATTCCCCCTGTTTGCTTCAAAGCTTGAATATCCATAAAATCTGCAAATGGTTCAGTACAGCATTACAGAAAATATATGGTTAAAAATCACAACTTGTCCCTCTCCTGGCAGCCAAGTGTAACCTGCAGCCAGTGCTCCTTCCTTCCACTGTTATCCTTTTGGCAGGACACTGCCTGCTGAGCTTGGTGAAATGAATGAATTTCCCTTTCTACTCCATTTCCTCCTCCTCTTCCCCAGGTCAGAGTGATGAAAAATTAGCAATTTACAGTGTCTGGCCATGCTTCTTAAATCTGCCCCCAGACCTGCTGATATTTCTTGGTATGGCACTTCTAAATCGAGATATATTCCATTTCTTATTCAAGTTAGGAGAGGGCTGGGTCCTGCCCTGTCTCTTCTCTTTGTTTTGTAAAACCCCAAACCTCAGGGGGTTTATTGCCCTATTATCTGACCAGCATCTGATCCATCTTTTTGATAACAGCAAAGGAAAGAGATTTTTATCTCAGGTCTCTGTGCAGCTGCCACCATATAAGACCACAGTGTGGAGAATCAATGGTATCATCACACTTTAATCACAAATACATGCCATTTTTAAAGTCACATGACTTTCCTGTAAGGCAGCTCCAGCCATGCCATGCATGGTCCTGAGCTGTAAGGGCTCCTTGGGGTCTTCTCCAGTCCCTGGGCTCCTCAGAGACTGGAGAGATGATTCTGTGTCCTGCTGTTGGCTCAAGGAGTTTCCAACCAATCTTTCCTTGTCTTCGGGCTACACTCGCTGTCCTTAGGGACAGGGATGGGCAGGGAATGCCTGGATGGTGATTACCCAGCTCAAACCACATTGTCACATTTGCTGTAGGTTTTACAATCTTGTTCTAGTCACTCTTGAAGGATTTTGTGCTTCTTGATGACCAACAGGTTGTTTCCATGCTTTGGCTGTTTCCTTGGGGACACCAAAGCTACCAGTTAAAGTTCATGGGCTGATGTTAATAACCTGGTGATTACATCCAACTCATCCTGACTCCTGCAGCAATGGACTCATCCATGGTCATTAAAAGCTGTGCAGCTCTTTCCTCCCAGGTTCATTCCCGTGCTGCCACACAGTTTCTGTGCTTCCTCTTTCAGTGCTTGCAATTGGCCATTTGACAACTTGTCAATTGACTGCTCAGGCACTTACAGAAAGTGATCTCTGCACAGATTTAAATTATTTATGATGGCAAAGTAGCTGAAAATTAGTGCTCCCTTACCAGGCAAAAGAAAATGTGACTTGACGCTTCACTAATTGCTAAGAAGGCTCGTGCTGGAAGTAGTCATTAATGAGACAATTCGATATTAGACAATCATAGAATTTTTATATGTTCACAGTCTGCTGGTAACTAATGATGTTTGCCCAGTCCTACCACTGACTGGAGAATCACCAGTCTTTGGAAGTTTAGCAGTTCTCTGTTAGTAGGGGCAGTGAGAGGAGTAGGTGTAATGGATGCAAAGAGTTGAATTTATCTCATCTCACTTGACAAATCTCAGGTCATCAATTGTAGTCAACTGGCATTTCATCCTGAAAGAAATGTGAAAAGGGGTCTCAGCAGGCAACTTGGGAGCTCATGGAGATGTAGTTGAATAATTCCAAGATATCTGCACTGAGGTGAGATGAATCCCACCCAGAGGGGCTTTCTGGATGAATGCTAACAGGCTTTATCAGGTCTTTGTGAATTATTTTGTGAATCTCCGCACTGTTTGCCACCTTCATTCGCCAGCACTGAGAACAGTAAACTGTAAATCCCAGTTTGAAGAGTGGAATTTATCTCACATTAGTGAGAAAAATCTGTTGCGTTTTTTGGCACTCTTCATGTGTTTATGTTAATCTCCATGTTTATTCATCATTATCTGCTCTGCATCCACAGTTTTGTTGATTGCAAGGAGGGTGTAGGAGACTGCTTCCCTCAGCAATCTCAGTGGAGCTGCACGGGGTGGTGTTAATCAGACCTGGGAAATGTTCCTTGTAGGCTCCTGTGGAGGAGTAACTAAATGGGCTGCAGAAGGTGTGATAAGGGCTCTCCTTACATAGAGGCATTTTGGGGGTTGCCTTTTACCTTTCAATTAATAACAGGCTGAGAGCAGTTGTTCAGCCTGGAAAAGTAATGGCTCCAGGGAGATATTACAGCCCTTTCCAGTGCCTAAAGGGCCTGCAGGACAGCTGAAGAGGGACTTTGGACAAGAGCATGGAGTGACAAGGCAATGGCTTTAAACTGAGAGCGGGGAGATTTAGACTGAATATTAGGAAAAAAATCTTTCCTGTGAGGGTGGTGAGGCCCTGGCACAGGCTGCCCAGAGAACTTGTGGATTCCCCATCCCTGGGAGTGTTCAAGGCCAAGCTGGATGGAGCTTGGAGCAGCTTGGGATGGAGGAAGGTCTCCCTACCCATGGCAGGGAGGTTGAACTGGATGATCTTGAGGATCCTTTCCAACACAAACCATTCGATTATTCTATGAATGCAATATTTTCTTTCTTTTTTATTGTTTCAGTTTTGTATAGTGGGAAGACAAGATTAAGGAAGGCAATAATTAAAACAAGGGGGAACCAAATGGGTTGAGACAGTCAAGTGCTGGAACAGGTTGCTCAGAGTTTGTGCCGACTCTGTCCTTGGAGATTTGTGTAGATAAAGCCCTGACCTCATGACTGACCCCATTTTGAGGAACCTCCTAAATTCCCTTTCAACTCAAATTATTCTCTGATTGAAAAGTTACGTGTGTTAATATACAAGTGCTATTTTAATACGTATCTTAAGAGCCATTAAGAAAATGTCAGTTTGGTTTGATTAAATCACCTGCCTCAAAACACAGCAACAATTTTGGGGAAAGAGTAGAACAGTTCTACAGAAATTCTGATCTGCTATTACTTACATTTTTTTTTTATTCAGCTCTAGAAAAACTAGACTTCTCTGGAAATCCAGGTGTAGAAAGATGCAACACAGCCCAAGTGTAGCATATTAACAATCTTCCAAACTAAAGAAACAAACAAACAAAAAGAAATCAGGTAATCCTGGCCACTCTGATCATACTGATTACTTAGATCATGCTGAACACAGTAACAGTCAACATTTTTCACCTCTTTTTATAACAGGTGACGAAGAAATAAAAGCAAATAATTGAGAACGATTTTATTCATTAACTGGAATTGAATTGGGGTGATTGTTACAGCAATAAAAGGAGCAAAAATATCTTTGACAAGAACCTTGTTTCCCAGTCTATTCACAATGAATATTCCGAAAGAGGCAAACACATTTGGAAGAAAGAACCCTTACTTTGGGAAGCTACACATTTTGGTATTTCAAGAAATAATTAAAAGAAAATATGTTTGACAGCTGATAGAACAAATCATAAATGCTTTTTTGTTTGTTTATTTGTGGTTTTTTAATTTAAATCATTATATGTTGATCATGGTGCTTTCATTACCAGTGTATAGTCTTCAGGAATTCCAAAGATAAGAAAAATTTTAATTTTCAAGAGATATTAAATATCACAGTGTTTTGTAGGTATTTCAAGTCTTGAGAAAATGCCAAAATGGTACTTTGTTTCTTCTGTGACATACAGGGGGAAAACGGTTTTGCATTAACATTTTTTTATTCTTTAGGTCCAATTGCTCCATCAATACCTGGTCACATAAAAACTAAATAAATCTCAACTGTCTTTTATGTGCTATCCTCCCTGGGACTCTGAGTAACAGAAATTATTTTGGGGATATTTGTAAAGATGCTTGAATGAATTAGGAATATTTTTTTCTGGATTACTCAATTTCAAATAATTGTTAGATTTTATTCAGCATTAGGCTGAGTAGCCCAGAATTGCCCATGGATGAAAAGTGTAGTTTAGCTTTTTGCTCCATGGCTTGCTGCTGTTCTCATGGAAATTTTGCTGCTGACATGTGAGACAGCAAGCTCAAGGCTTGATTTCCTTCTCTTAATGTTTGAAAAATTAATTTTCCCATAATTGTTTGAAGCAATTTATAAAACCACCAGGAAAGACATCCCTGCCTGCTCTCCAGCTCTGGCAAAGGACTCCAGGCTCTATGTGCCCTCATGCTTCCTTCTAATTCCCCATCCTTGGCTTTAGCCAGCAACCTCTTGTTTTCCTAGAATCTCCTCTGCCCTCTAATAGTCTTGAGGGGAAATGGTATGAGAAGCAAAGTTTCTTTTCTGGAAGGTTACAAGATGGTTTCATGGAAGGGAAGAGATAAAACCGCAATGTAATCTGCAACAAACACAGAATTTTAATGGTGAACTTTTGAGATCAGGTAAGCTTTTATGAAGTGGAGGGATGGGTGTGTTTGGATGAGCTGGCACAAAGGCGAATAAAGTAATTATTGTATTCCCTCCGTGCATTGCACAGAAATTGCATCTTTTCATGCATCATTCACAGCTCCCACTACTGATACCACAACATCTAAATTACTCTGAACATCAACAAAACAAGCACCACTTTGTCCAGGTGAAGACTCGAAATCTTGCGAGTGGATGTAGTTTGGTTTTTTTGCTGTAATACTACACACAGCTTCCAGACCGTTAACCTGATCCTGAAAAGTATAGAATAATGAGTTTTCTTGCCTGAATGTCCTATTTCTCTTCCAGAAATGATGCTAATTTGTGCTGGGAGCAAGGGTTACTTCTCATATTCATAATTTCATGTGCTGCTTTAATGGGAGAGGCAGGCAGACTGCAAAAATGGAGCAAATCCACTGCAGTTAGTTTGTCACTGGCCTCCAGCTGTTGTTCTCACAGCAATGGTTTCCTACAGCTCAGCAATGTGAGGTCAACTGAAATCATGTTGTATCTGGGGAGAAATGAAAAGGCGTTGCATGGCAGGGGAAGATACAGGCAGTCAGCATGGAAAAAAAAATTGTTTATAAAGTGAAACAAAGCCTCTTGATTCAGGCTGTGTTTTCATGGGGTGTTCCATGTAGTGTCTGGAAAGGAAAGGTGGAAGAACAGGTTTTCAGGGAGGAGGATATCTTAAACTTCAAGATTAAGCTCTCACTGCTGTCTTGGAGTCAACTTTAAAGAAAACTTGAAATGGTTGTGGCAGCTTCTGAATGGAAAAACCTGACTGTGTGCCTCTAATGTCATCTCCTTCGGTGCCAGCTCAGCAGTGATCCACCCCAGGGAGAGCCCTCGACCACGTGGGATCATTGCACAGTCTGCAAATGGGGCTGCACTGGCTCAGGAGTTCCCCGACCCTTCACTGAACTAACAATGTCTTCCCAGAGGTCATAATTCAAAGAAAACATTTTAGAGAAATCTCCTTGCGAAGGCTGGACTCAGGTAGCATTCAGTGGATGGATTCTATTCAAAACCTGCCCAGATTTCTTCATCAAAAACGCAAAATGTTCTTCTAGTCTATTGTCACTTTTTTTGTTCTGGCAAGGAGGCACAAAATATAAACTTTGTCAGATGAAGCATTTCTGTCCTCCGTATCACTCAGTACTGACTCCGTGGGTCACAAATTAAATCCTCCACGATGCTGCTCATTCCTGTGCTGGCTCCGCCAGGATGGACTTTCCATCTGAGTATTTCCATCTGCATTAGTTAATTTAATACTTGATCCTCCTGTTGCTGATGGCTTCCACACACTTGATATTGCAGTTTGATGGGTTTTACTGTCCATTTCCAAATGTTGGCCTGAACCAGAAGAGTAGGGCTTTTTCTGAGCGGTTCAAGAGCATTTAGGATAATGTGTATCTTAAATGAGGTGCTCCAAATACACTCTTAAGTTTATAGAGGTTTGCTCACATCCTATTAGTGCATATAATGAAAAAAACCACTGAGCAGACTTCTCAGTGAAAAAGGTATTCATCATATCTTTTGGTTTTTTTCTTTCTAAAAACTGATGGCTCAGAAAGTTGATGCTTTTAGCCATGGGCAAACAGTTGTTTCATTTCTATAACTTATCTGTTTCGGAGTTACTTGACTTCCTTTCTGCTTGTTTCTATTGTTTAGACAGAATTAGTGACAGGAGGAGAAGCACGAAAAATGGCTGAATTCTTGCTACCTGGTACCAACAACTTCCGTAGGTTCACTCAGGAATCCTTGGCAGAGATCAAAAAGAGAATTGCTGCCAAAAAGAATTCTCGAAGAAATACCATAGAGCAGACAACTGAGGAGAAGCCACGTCCTCAGCTTGACCTAAAAGCTTTCCAGAAGTTGCCAGCTCTCTATGGAAATCTTCCTCCAGAGCTCATTGGGGAACCACTGGAGGATCTTGACCCATACTACAAAGATCACAAGGTTAGAGCTAACCAAGATACTTGGATTTTATATTTAATTTAATTTAATTTAATTTATTGTATTGCCAAAAGTTTCTGTGGGCAATCTGTCAAAGTTTTGATTACATCCCTTTATAGAAACTCTCTTCCCTTTCTAGGTTAAACAATGCGTGCAGTTGGCACAGCTGAGTGATATGCTGTAATCTCTAAAAAAAAAAGCCTAACTTTGAATCTTAGGAATGAAATAATATGAAATTGATTAAAATTTGAATCAGAATAGAAGCAGAAAAAAATAAACTGGATAAAGGAAGAAAAGGGGGGATTGAGAAAGAAGTTATAATAATTAGAAGTTATAATAATTTTGTTCATTTTGTACATAATTTCATAAATTTTCTTAAATTCCATAATTTTGAACAATGTGTTTCACTCCATCTCAACAATCCACTTACACATACAATAAAAGATAAAGCATAAAAATTATTTTAAAACAATTGCTGAGGAAACCTTAAAACCTCCTGGCTCCAGCTCCGTATTCCAGTTGCGACATATTGAAGAATATTATTTTCAATAAGAAACAGAGAAATAGGAACAAATCCGTTGGGAATTATGCTTTTTGCTTGAGAGGAGGTTAAGCATTGAACTAATTTCTACAATCTAAGAGCTTGAGGATCACTGTCAACAATACCAAATAATGATAAAGGCTGCAGTTCTTCCTTGCACCTCTATATATCTTGACTCAATGAGGGGTTCATTCTATTTTAAGAGAATAATCATAAGCAAGATTAGTCCTGTCCATGGCTCTTTGCAAATCACAAGGTTGAAAAAAGAAGTTTGTGCTAAGGAATATTTCGTGGCCTAAATGTTAGAGGCTATTGACTCTTTCATCAGTTTCTGATGGAAGGATGGCAAAGGAATACAGAATCTTTCCAGTTAACCAGGGTAAATTGAAATTCAAGCCCTTGTTCATAACTGATGTAACAGGATATAGCACAAAATATATATTATGTGTTCAGCTCCCTGAAAAATTCTTTGTTTATTTTTAAAAGGTTTTCATAGTGCTAAACAAACAGAAAACAATCTACAGATTTACTGCTACACGTGCCCTGTGGATCTTCAGTCCCTTCCATCCAATACGAAGAAGAGCAATTAAAATTTTAGTACATTCATATCCTTTTATTGGCTTTATTCACTCTTTTTGATTATAAAACCCTACATAATCCTATGCTTTTGTATTTTAGAGCATTGAATTAATCTGGTCTTTCCCTCACCATAGATAGATTCTGATTATGAATCGTCTTAGATATTACTAGCATTTTGGTGCTCATGCGATAGTTAAAAAGAAAACGTTTTGTGAGTATTGGGCTTATTTAGCCTGATTTTCTAAATATTTGTGTTTTGAGTGCTGATATTGATTTTCTGATGTCTCATAAACAAGTATCGCATTCTAAAGCCTTTCGCAGTGAGAAGATTGATAAGATTTCTATCCTCTTTCTCATCTTGTTTACCCAAATGTGAGAATTAAATTCCACTCACCTGAGAAGCTGATCAACCATTGGCCAGTTTTGAGAGAAAAGGCTGAATTAGGCAAGCACACACAGGAAAACATGCAGAAAAAAAGCTCCACATAAACTTAGTTTCTTTGGGAAATAAGACTCCAAAAGTATACATGTGGTATATGAAAGCAAATATTTCCAGGAATGCTGTTGCAGGGAATGCCTTGGGAATATAAAGGTAATATAGATCCCACCCCATATATCAAATTTAGGAGATCGGAATCACAAGTGTGTGATTCTCCAGTAAGGCACTGGGGAAGGACACCTGAGTTGCTTCTCGGGGCTGAATCAGACCCAGACCGGAGTCTGTGGTGTCCCTGTGTGGATTTCAGATTTCCAGCCATCTCCTGGCTCTGTGGTTTGAGGTAGCTCCAATGGCTCCAAGGTTGTCATCGTAGCAGTGTACAGACATCCCTGGAGGAGCGATGCCTCTCATCTGAGGCTTTCTCTGGGCAGGAGTTGGCTGACATTGGCATTTCGACATGAGTGGCCCAGCTCCTTGTGGCAGCTGGACCACGCCTAGAGCTAAAGCCAGGAATTTTTTTTGTGGGGATAGAGAGGATGGATAATGGCAAAGCCAGATATCTTTCCCATAGTCTTCTACCTTATGGATTGTCAACGTGTGGTATGACAAGGCATGAGATCCAACTCCAGAGTCATGTGTTTGAGCTTAGGTGTCTGCACATGAGGTAGCTGCCCAAGATCCTGTCTCTGGGCCAGCAGGTCCCAGACAGCAGCTGAGAAGCCCCAGGAGTTGGCTAAAGATGGGCATCACCATATCAAAACCACATTAATCTATCAGAGAGCATCCAAAGGAGGGCTGTGAAGATGGTGAAGGGTCTTGAGGGGAAGCCATGTGACGAGCGGCTGAGGGCACTTGGTCTGTTCAGCCTGGAGAAGAGAAGACTGAGAAGAGACTCACCATGGTCTTCAACTTCCCTATGTGAGGCAGTGGAGGGGCAGACCCTGATCCCTTCACTCTGGTGACCAGTGACAGGACTTGAGGAAACAGCTGGAGCCAAGCCAGGGGAGGTTGAGGTTGGGTATCAGGAAAGGGTTTTTCACCCAGAGTGTGGTTGGGCACTGAACAGGCTCCCCAGGGCAGCGGTCACAACACCAGCCTGACAGAGTTCATGAAGCATTTGGACAATGCTCTCAGACACGTGGTGTGACTCTTGGGCCAGGAGTTGGCCTTGAGGATCCTGATGGGTACCTTCCAAATCAGCATATCCTATGATTGTATGATCTAGAGTTGCTTGAGACCCCTGTAATTATCCTGTCAGACTTCTTGCTGTCCTTTGGAAGAGAACAGCTTTGCCAGGTCAGAGGCAGGTTTGGGTTCCACCTGTGTGATTTGGGCAAGTGTTTAACTTGTATGTTATAAAATGAAACTAAAATTGCATCCTTCCACCCAGTGCTAGAGTGGTTGAGGGTCCTTTTTCCAGGCTGGAAATGCTTAGAGCAGCAGATCTGTAGTCAATACAGAAGTCATGAATAACAACAGTAGCGTGTTGTCATCTAACATGGCTCAGAATCAGTGAATACCTGTGCATGCTGTTCTTACATGTGCTTTAAACAAAAAGCCAGAAGTTATGACAGTGACTGATGGAATATTTAGTTTCATTTCTGAATCCATGTCGTATTCTTTGCCTTCACTCCCACGACTTACATTATTCACCTTGTTTATCATGTGCACCATTTTAACTAATTGTGTATTCATGGCTCTGACTGAGTCCTCGTCGTCTTCATGGAACACATATGTTGAGTAAGTATCTGTGGGTATGTATATTTTTTAATTACGTAGTTGTATTGAGTTATTGAGACTTGCCACTTTCACTTGAGGCAGTGTGTGGGAGATTTAAAAGGGAAGTTTCTTGTTTATGGGTGTTTTTAAATGTATTTTTTATTTGAGGAAGTAGTTTTGTCTTTAAACCCAATATCTACAATAATTTTGGTGTTATAGGAGAGAGTAAGTGAAGATTAAGTTCCACCTTTGAATAAGCTTCATGTCTGTTTCGCTGCTCCAATTTTCTCACTTTCTGAAGTAACTCAGTAATTATTTTCTCTCTATCAAGATGCATTTCCCATTGTTACTGATGCTGATTGAGCACATGGGAGCTACTGTCTTTTAAAATTCTGGCAAATTATATCGAAATGCTGAGTTTTGCTCTAATAAAATGTTCTGTCAGAAGCTCTTGGCCTGCAGGGTGCTGTTAGAATGTAAAGCTTTTATCTTCAGCGCTGCCAAGACCTGCAATGTTAAATCACAATAAATCCATGTCTTTGTAGTCAGTCTTGAAATGTATAATGCCATGGATTTATTGGTTTGTTTTGTCTTTTTTTTTTTTTTTAGAGACTATTTCTCTAAAGCTCTCACTTTTTCACTTTGGCAAAAAACCCTGGAATATGAATACTGATAATTCTAACACCTAACACAAAGGAGAAGATTCCCAAATACTTAGTATTAAAGACAGGTTTAAAATTATTTTTTACTATATCATGTTAAATGACATGGAAACAGCCTGGAATGGCAGATCCTCACGCAAGCAGGAACAAGATTCTGCATGGTATTAAAATACAGCTCTCCAGAAGATGCTGAGGTGCTTCTCTACCTGTTAGAGAATTAAAGGTTCGATCAGAGTTGTATCTGCTGCTGGCATTAACTAGCATTCAAATGCATTTCAAGAATAATTTCAGAATACTTCTTTCCAAATGAAAAGGGAAGCACTACATCCATATAATTTCTTAGTGCATTTGCTGAATACCAAATGAAAGCCTTTTGAATTCTGTAGGGATATTGCTGCCTTCTTGAAATTATAAGTGAAGTGCACTCAGTTAAGTCCAGAAGAGCTTTTACTGATAATTTTCCATTAATAAGAATAATTGCCATCCTAAATTGAGAACCCTCTACTCTTCTATTCCTCTAAGTGTTTTAAATATTCTGCACAGAAATGATTGCTGTGTGCCCAAAGTAAATAACACAGCACATCACACGTTCACTTGGCCACTTGAAACTGGAGGAAGATACAATTTTTGATCTTTATTTTAGCTAATAACTGGGAGTTTGGTGTTTCTGAAATTATGGGGACTCACATGAAAGAGTCTGGAAAAAATTGTTGAATGTCATGAAGCGTGTCACAAGTTCCATGTTAATAGCCGTGTCCAGGTTGCAGTCAGCTACTGTCTCCAGCTCCATGTGAACCAGATACTGATGGAATACACTGAAATCCAACAGCAGCCTGTCAGTTCTCTTCAGCATTGTCTCAGTTTGCTGGCCCAGACCTTAAATAGTTTGACTGTGCCTCTCCCGTTGAGTGCTAATACTGCTCTTTCCCTTTGGCACTTTTCTCCCCTCCTTAGATTTACTTTCACTGGCATTTACACTTTTGAATCATTGATAAAAATATTGGCAAGAGGATTCTGTCTGAATGAATTCACTTTCCTTCGGGATCCCTGGAACTGGTTGGATTTCAGCGTTATCGTCATGGCGTAAGTGGGAACATATAAAATATGGATTACCTGCCTTGGCTCTCTGGGCTGGAAGTTCTCATTGCTGTGGTGAAAAAGGCTCTGTGTGTTTTATACACCAACCTATGGCTCCTAATTGCACCTGAAATTGTCTAGAACATTGACTTTTCCCCTTGTTTAGCACTCGCTGTATTACAACAATGTTTTAGTCTTTTGAGAAGGGAATAGAGGTGGGCAGAGTAAGATATTCCCAGTGGTGGGTGTACGTGAATGGATGTGCTTAGACTGGTGAAATGTAAGTGCTGGGTATAAATACAGACCTACTTATCCCATGAATGAAAGTATAATTTTGCAATTAGGGTGACGGGTATAGACACCAGGACAGTAGATTAAATTAGGGCCCCATCTCCAAAAAACATAGTTTAAGCTTAATTGTCTGGTAATTAGCAAGCTTCTATATACTGGTTAAATGCAGCTACAGAAGGGAGATCAAAACAGTTCAGACAGCATTTGGAAATTCGTAATTTGGAGTGTTACCTTTGTATTTTAAATGAATGATGTTTTAAGATGCTTATACAAAAGCAGCTGTGCACAAGCCAGGAGCCACCTTGGAGGGAAACTCTAAAAATCAAGAAATGCATTTCTATTTTTTAAGTCTTCAGACAAATCCTTGACATGTAGTTTTTTCAGTACTTAAAATACGTTTGGAAAGATTGACATCCAAGAATGACCACTGTAAAATAATTGTGCTGTTAACTCTGTCCAACCACTTGACATTTCACATCTGGACTTCTCAGGTATGTGGGAGCATTTAGTAAGTTTGGGAGCGTGTCAGTCCTTCGGACTTTCAGGGTTCTGAGAGCTTTAAAAACCATCTCAGTAGTCCCAGGTAAGAAATCTTATTTGCTGAGTATTTTCTCCTACTTACAACTCATTCTTTGCTTCATTCAAAACGTTGGCTTTTGCCTTTTTTCTTTTTTTCCTGTATCTTTTACAGATTGCAGACAGAGCTGAGTTTTTGAACACAAAAAATGTCTCAGTTCATCAGTCCCTGTCAGAACGAATCAAGTGTTAGACAGAATACTGAATATAGTTTATTTTCATTATGCTTTTAAAGACATTGTTAGCACTTTATAATGTCAGTTTAACATAATATTCTTTAGCTGGTCTGTGTGTTATGGTTCCATAGAAATAACTGAATATTGAGGGGACTTTACTACTAATGATCTTACATCATCTATCCCTGCCAGGGGAGGCTTAGATTGGATATTACCTCCACAAATTACCAGTGTTGGAAGTATCATTTGAATCATGCATATTACTTCTTATGGATAAAGAAAACTAGACTATCTCTGGTTTGTCACCTTTGCACGAATAGCTTTCAGGGATTAAACGAAAACCTAAAAATTGTAGGGACAACGAAAGGAGGAAAAAAATATTTTTCTCATATTAGAAAATTCTCATATTACTCTCATTCCAAATATACTTGTATTGCAAATATATGTGCCACGTGTTATCCTGTAATTCTTGTACTTTGGCTTTTATACGTTAACTCTAATCAGGGATGATACCTGAATCTCAGTTTTTCATCTTGTTTTTCCTTTTTACATTATCTTTTTAGGGCTCAAGATCATTGTAGGGGCACTTATCCAGTCTGTTAAGAAACTCGCTGATGTGATGATCCTGACTGTTTTCTGCCTGAGTGTCTTTGCCCTCATAGGCCTCCAGCTTTTTAAGGGCAATCTCAGACAAAAGTGTATCAAGAACACTACAGAGATTTGTAATAAAACATGGGAAAGTTATCAAGCGTTTATGAATGATTCAGGTAATTTTTTATACTCAATTCTTCTTCAGATGATGATGATATAGACACCTGTGCACACATGTATAACCACTGCTGTAAAATACGTTGATGTTTTGATTGATATTTTGATGAATAACTACCTGATAATGGCCTCCTTATCGCCAGAGCAGCTCGCAGGCATCCAGGAATGCACTCCTTCCCTTCATTAGAGGAAAAAGCACTCCCAAATTTTTCAGTAACACCCAGATCTGTTTCCCTGAATGATATGACAATAACTGAAACATGCATTAGCTCATTCTCTGTTGCAATTCCCCAAAGTTCACCTTTTACTACTGGCTGAAGAGCCCGTGCATCTTCATTTTCCTGCCTAGTGAGAACTGCTCTCCAGCTCAAAACAGAGGAATTTGTTGGAAAGACAAATTACTTACTACTTGACCTCAAATATATCTTATTTTATGTCTTATATAAGATATATACAATATACATCTTTCACATTTACAATTTGTCTGAGGCTGGTGATGGAACCATGGAGAAGAGATCTGAAAATGCATCAAATTACTCTCAGAGGAACAAGTGTAAGATGCAATTCAGAATAGCAAAGCCTTGTGCTAAAGGAGAAGCCTCAATACATGTGAAAGAAAACAGACTCAAAATAATCAATATCTGTGCCAGAAATATGAAGGAAGCTTCATCACTGAAGAAAATCTCCCCCAGTTAGTTCAGACATAGCAGCAGTTGCACAGGGAGAGAAGAATTGTCCCAGGAGAGCTGCTGAAATACAGGAAAAGCCACCCAGAATTGCTGTTTGTCCACACTCTGTGTGGGAGATTTGTTCAGACAGGATTTCTTCAAAAACTTCATAGTCCAGGGAAAGAAAGTGTAAAAATGATTTTTGAGGAAAACCTTTTTTTTCTTGTTCCTACTAAAAGGCCACACATAAGAAGCAAGTAATTTACATGTACAGAATGCTGTAAAAATTGTAATTGAAAGCAAACTTGAAAAGGAACCGATCAGTTACTAGAACACCATAACAAACAATGGATGTGACAAAGTTGGGCTAAAAATGCTGATTTTCTGTGCTGAAGAACAGGAAGCAAAAGGATCTATATTCTGGTATATGCAGAACATTGAAGCTGTATAAAGGCAGTGGCCTGGAGAAAGTAGAGCTCAAGAAATTAAAAATCTATGTTGTTTCACACAACCTTTGTGTTGTTCAAATTCTATGCCAAAAGGAATAGAAGAGCCCAGACAAGTTTAATGCATGGTAGATGACTTTCCTATAGGATTTAGGATGTACAGCACTAAAAGCCCAGTTTTCTATAAAACTATTTTTATCTATTTTTTGTGGACCGCTTTAGTCCTGATTTTGTGGGAAGTTCCTATCTCCCACATAGAGAACTATATGTTATTATGATTATCCAAAGTCCAATCACTGAATATTCTTTAAAAAAGTAGCCCAGACAGGGACTCCTTCCTTTATGGAGTATTTATATGGTATGGTAGAGCTGATATCAAAGGTTCCTGGTGGCTCTGAATCATGCTGACTTATCTGATGAGCACAGGAGAGGTTTGAGAAGCACTAGGGAGACATGAGACCTCCCTCATATCTGGGATAATAAATCCACATCTTAATGGAGATAATTAGCTATTAGCTAAAGCTTTTACTTTGATTCTACTGATAACAGAGTAACTAATGGTAAGAGAAATAGGGGAAGAGTTCAAAAAGGGCACAGCTCCAGCATCCTAATGGATAAAGCTGCATTTCTCAGATAAGCAGGGCTAGGAGCTGCTGTTTGGCTCAGCAACGGTGGAGATTCACACAGCCAAATACTCTTTCTTCCTCCTCACAACAGGACTTTTTTTTTATTGCTCTTTGGAAACAGAACTGGTCTGTTCTACTCCTAGTGACCTTCACACACTTTCTTGGAGAGGGGTAATTGCTACGGGGCAGAACTGTGCCAGAGTTTGCGCCAACATTTACCAAATACTGAGTTGGTTTAACATTTAGATGAGATGTTAGAGAGAAATTCTTTTTTCAGAGAGTGGTGAGACACTGGCACAAGTTGCCCAGAGAAGCTGTGGCTGCCCCTGGATCCCTGGAAGGGCCCAAGGCCAGGCTGGATGGGGCTTGGAGCAACCTGGGATAGTGGAAGGCGTCCGTGCCCATGGCAGGGGGTGGAACTGGATGAACTTTAAGGTCCCTTCTAATCCAAACCATTCTTGGATTCTGTGACTGTCTTTGAACCTAAGCCTTCCAGTTCTTCATTTCCTTTATACAGACGTAGCCAAAGTGATAATATCTTTTAAAATTCTGCATTAAGGACTCCTTTCAGTCTGAAATTTGTGCATACACAGATTCATGTTTATAAACGAGGCTGGGACATCCTGCAATGTGGTGCAGTTAATGTGAGCATGGGAAACCTGTGCACTCGCTCTTACTGGTCACTGGTTACTCATCACTACTCATATTAAATGATAGAGGATTCAGGCTAGAAAGTGTTCTGGGTTTAATTTTTTTTCCCCTTTTTTTTTTTAAATAGGTGACTTTGCTAGGAAATATGGTACCAAGGATATTTTGCTGTGTGGTCATGGTGCTGGGTAAGTGCACTTAAGATTATTTCTTCCTTGGAAGTTTTCTCTGCCTCAGTGCTCCTATATTTGCTCAGTCATGTGAGACAAAAGCAGAAATTCCAAGCTTTCCTTGAATGCAGAAACAAGAACACAGAAAACAATGTATAGCAAACAGTCAGATAATTTAAGTCTCGTAGGGAATGAAGTATGAACCTGCAGTTGGCTTATTCGGGTCTAATTAGTCTTTTAGACTTTCCAGAAGTGCTCTTCATCTTCTCCACGGATGTATGAGAGAAATGCAAAGGTGAAAGGTCTAGGGAATAGCACAAGACACAGTTTCCTCTCTGTGAAGGCTCATGAATGTTAAACTGGAAAAATGAAACACGAATTTTGGAGGGCCAGTTTGGGCAAGGAGGGAGATGTGGCTGCTTTGCAGTGAGGGGCAGGGGATGAGGACTGGAGATGAAGGAGCTGTCCTGGGATGGTGGTCTACTCCAGCTTGTCTTCTTTTGTTGCTGGATTGTGGGTGCTGATTTTTCCATCCCTCCTTCCTGCCAATACTACCTGGAGTAGAAAATTGTTTTGCAATGAACTGCAGAGCTGAAACATAATCAGAACTCTTACATAAAGCTGAAGTTTTCCTTGAAATCTGCATGGTTGTGAGAGCTCCGCTTTTTGTTATTAATTCTAGGGTCTGTCCTCCTGGATATAAATGCTGTAAAATTGGGCCAAATCCTGATTATGATTTCACCAGTTTTGATACGTTTGGCTGGGCTTTTCTTTCCTTATTCCGCCTGATGACCCAGGACTACTGGGAGCGTCTGTACCAACAGGTACCAGCTTTGTGCACCATTCAGCACTGGTCTTCATTAGTTGAAGCAGAAAATGTGTAGAGAGGACAAGAAACCTCAAATAAAAGCAACAGCTGCAAGACATTGAGCCCACGTCTTCCCTTCTGCCTGTGGCTCCTAGAAAGCGGGTGCTGAAGTGCTTCCCAGCCCTTTCTTCCTGCTATTGGAAAAAAAGTACTAAAAGGGTTCTGAACTGTCCTTCAAAAACATAAAAATGTCTCCACGGTTGTTCTAACGGGATGTACAATCAATGATGCACATGTGAGGGTATAGGAGGAGGGAGAAAGACAAGGAAGAAGGGCCAAGGAAGATCTAACTCCATTTAAGCTTCCTAAAGTGCTGTGTCTAGGAAGCTCAGTGCTTTTAAAGAATTTCAGAGACACACTGAAAACCTACTTGGTATTTTTTTGTGGTAATGTTTATCTCTGGGGTGTGTTGCTTGCAGACCCTCAGAGCTTCTGGGAAGGTGTATGTAGTCTTCTTCATGATGGTCATCTTTCTGGGCTCATTTTATCTAGTCAACTTGATTCTGGCTGTAGTAACAATGGCATACGAGGACCAGAACAAGGCCACCATTGCTGAAACCAAGGCAAAGGAAATGCAATTTCGGGAAGCCATGGAATTATTGAAGAAGGAGCAAGAGGTACGTAAATTATTCACTTTATTAAGTGTTTGTCTTAGTGTTTTATTGTTGTTCACGTAGAATGGTTTCGGCTGAAAAGGACCTTAAAGATCGTCCCATTCCAAGCCCCTGCCATGGCCAGGGACACCTTCCACTCGATCAGGTTGCTCAGAGCCCTATCCAGACATAAGAAAAAGCATCACTCCCTGTGTACAGTTGTACATAAAAGCCACTCACGGAAACAGGAGCAAGTGATAACTTACTGAAATTAGTGATTCCTGGAGCTCCAGAATAAGTCCTTGTTCAGCTGTGTATGTTTCCTGTGAAACAATGACTTTTATTCTGGATAAAAAGCATTAAAGGTTGATGTTACTTTAAGAAAAGCAGTATTTTAAAATCTGGAAAACATAAAATTTTATCAACCAGCAGCTTCCAAAGAAAATGTAGTTGTTTTTTAATTCTTTTAATTCTATTTTGTCATTTGGGCTGCTGAGCAAAGAAACACACAGTAATTCTGCTGCATTAACATCTGAGCCAAAATCTATTGTAGTTGAATGAAAAGTCTCTTGGTAGAAGCTTCCAGAACAAGATACTCCTGTGTTTTTGAAATATCATCCTAAATTCAGCATGAGAACGAAAATCATCCACACTCTGAATACAGTCCCAAGGATCCCCAATGAAAAGAGAGAATTTTATTACTGTTTGAGCATTTATTTTGGGGAAAGGATATATTCTCCTGCATTATTTTCAAACTGAGCATTTTTATTGTAAGCAAATTTGCCATATGGAGGAGAAGGAGCTATAATGTGATTATTTCGCCTCTGGCAGGCCCAGTACATGTGATCATATAACACACTGCAAATAGCAAATTGTTCAGTGCTCCGTATGTTGGGGAAACTCTCTCCTCTTTCTTTTAGCATTATCACATATTTGAAGATTTTTAATGAGTTTTGTGAAACACAAATTGTCATCAGGAAATAATATAGAGCACAGAAGTGTTTTCTTTCTGCTTTTATTCAAAGCACCCAGCAAAAATATCATCCGTGTTTCTCGTTTAATTTCAGTCATTGGGTATTAAAGGGATTGATATACTGTCACTTAGCTCCTTTGAAGCCTCTTCTCTGTCTACCAAAGAAGTCAAAGAAAGGAGCAACAGGAAAAAGAGAAATAAGTCATTGGGGATAGAAGATAAAGAAGAAGAAGAAGTATTTCCCAAGTCAAAGCTCCCAGACAGTCAACGAAAGTTGGTAATCTATTATCTGAATCTGAGATCCTTACAGCTTTTCTAATTTTAATTTAAAATTAATTGCTTGGAAACATAAACCAAATCCCATTACAAACACAGGTCACTCTTAAGTCTTTAAAATAAACAACTTTTTGGGATAAAGAAGAATTATATGTAAAAATTAATTTGAAAAGGAAGTATTATAACTGAAGGATGAAAGGAAAGTTAAAATAGTTAAATAAATTTTCTATAACATTGAGAAATAAAAAGAAGTGAATGACTATCAGAACCTGGCTTTTATACCACCATTCTCTGTTAAAAATGTCATACTTAAAATGTAAGTATAAAGCTTGTCTCAAAAACGGCTGGTACAGCTCATAAAATTTTATCATCTGCCTTTTAAAATCTAAACAGGATCCTTCCCGAAAAATCTAAATCAAATAAGAGTTTTGGACTTGCAGTGGTTGATAGTAAATGTTATGAAGCTCTAATAATTAACTGCTTCCCCAGATTTTCTCTGTGATGTTATGCTGTTCTCTCTGCTTTGCTTCTCCTGGGCTTTCAGTCTATCCTCAGCATGGTGTACGGCCCCAACGCCAACCACGCGAAGCGCAGGCTGAGCCATGGCAGCATGCTCAACTTCCAAATCCCCACCGTGGAGGTGGATTCCAGGGCAGATTTCGGGGATGAGGAGACCCACGGCTCCGGGGGACACAAAACACGGCACCAGTCCCTGTCGGGAGCACAGATGGGAAGACGTTCCAGCCTGCAAAGCCAAAGGGGCCACAGCTCTCACCACACAACCCCAAACTGTGTGCAGAGCAGCAAGGAGGCCAGCGTGGATGACCACCTTGGGGTGGGTTTTGGGGTGGGAGGAGGGAGCAGCAGGGTGCACAGCCAAGATACAGTGTCCTCCGAAGGAGTCATGCTTCCACCAGTCATGGAAGACTTGGGAAAGGGGGATCGGGTAAGGAAAAAGATATTATTTTAAATATATGCTTGGTATTGTGGTTTATGGATCAGTGGCAGGGGTTTTTTTGGTTGTTTTAAGAGTTTCAGCTTAATGGCAAACAGTGATGTGAACTCAGGCATACTGATGTGGGAATTTTTAAGTTGTCTGTAGAAACTGGCTTTTAATAGTCTGATACTTCCTGAAAACTAGAATTTGGCCTTCCTGTTATAAGCCTTATATTTCTGCTATTCATTAATTGTACTAATATAGTTTTAGAGGTTCATAGTGCTGAAATTATAAGTCACCAAAGAGTCTTTTCATGCTAAATGCTGCCCAGGCGTGTAATTTTGAATAATACCCGTGATTTTTTTGTTGTTGTTCATAGCCCCTTTAGCACCATGCAGCAGCTTTTCCTGTCAGTTCCCCAATTTCCCCCATTTATCCCTCACCTCTCTCCTATTCCATTAGTCTCTTGAATGATTCCTAGGCCTATTTCTGCTCATACACTCATTTCCAAGGCTGTGCTTGCCCCATATTATGTGCTTGCAGGACCCATTCACTGCAGCCCCATTACAGAGTAGGACCTTCAATCTCAACATCAATTACATCTTGTAAAAAGGTGCATTTATTTGGCTGCGTGTCATTGTTCCTATTAACTCTCACAGTTACCCATCATCACATCCTGGCTCATTTCATTCCTGTGGTGTCTCCCTAATCGTGTTTACTTCTCTGAGCAGCCAGCTGTGCATGATGAGAGCAGCACGATGCATTTACCTCCTCATCTGTCAGTGGATTACTTTAATGAGGCTCTTCAGAGACAAAGGGCAGCAAGTGTAGTCAGCATAATTACCAGTGTCTTAGAGGGTAAGTGGTTGCTCATTAAGTTTGTTTCAACCCTAAAGTAATGCTACCATGAAAGAACAAAATATATTTCTTAAAGGTTAGCAGAGATTTTTAGGTGTTTGTCAGGAATTTCATTGTTAATTTGAACTTTTTTTAGAAAAAAGAAGGCGTTATACAGTCCTTATGTACTGGAACACATCCTTTGCCCATTGTAAAATCTCATTTTGTAGGACAGACAGTGAAGGGGATTGGGGTGAGAGTGGGTGGAAGGTGTTTCTGACCATCCGACCTGCAGGACTGGGACACTGTTTTCTCCTCCTCATCCTTTGATTTCTGTTGTGTCAGCGGCAGAGACACGGGCATGCGGAATTCAACAATTAATAACATTATGCAAATAAAATTAGTCGTGGCAATTCTTGGATGTTGAATACTTAACCTCACTATTTTATTCCTTTAACTTACCTTCCCATGTGAATTTTTGGTGGGAATTAATCAGTGACAGTTATTTTGATGACTGGTATTTTTATTGCAGATCTTGCTGAAAAATTTTAGTCCAAGTTATTCAGGATGATAAACTTTTGTTTTCTTTTATCTCTTTTGAGGAGCTCTACCCCCAGTTCTTGGACCACAAGTATGGGATTTAACAGGGGGGTACCATTGTGACAGGGAGGTCCCTTTCCTTAATTTTTTAAAAGATTTTTTTTCTTGGGAGGATCACAGTTGCAACACATCCAGTTGAGCTTTGCTGTGCAGTGGAATTCTCAAAGATCTGGGTTTTGTTGCACAGTTTCAGCTGCAAATCAGGGTGGAACAGGACTTGTAGCTCTAATGGAAGACAAGAGCTAGACCAGGGGTGAGGGTTGAGTCAAAATGATCACTCTGGAATAAGTGGTATAGGGTGCAATCTGGTACTTGAGCCTGGGGGAGAAGAAATTAAAATTAAATGGAGGGAAGAAATAGGGACAAGTCCAATTAAGAAAAGGAAATGAGTCAGATCCAGCTCATCTATCTCTGAAAAGCTTCCAGGTCCCTGAAAACCAGATGAGTAATTCCTACTGTGCTTGTATTTAAAGCTAGCTCCACTTGGTCGATGAATTTGCACAGGACTTAAGCTGGGTCAAAAGTATTTTGAAAGACTCATTAATATTGATGGTGAAGAAAGAAAAGCTATGAGATTTAGATTCGATTAAACAGAAGCAAATGACAAAGACAAAACAGCTTCTTTCCCAAGTTTTACTTGTGGAAAATGGAGATGTGTGGACCTTGCATCAGCTGGGAAATGGTAGGTGTGACTTTTCCCATAGAAACGGCCAAAAGCCAAGTTTCAGACAATTTGCATTTGCCAGAGTCAGAGCTCCTGTGTCTGCCACCGATTCTTTAAACTTCCTTGAGAGTCAAGGCAGACAAAAAGTTGGTGTGTGTGACACCGATGTTGTCCCAGACACCCACGTGAGGACAAGGTGGGAAGTGCCATACCTGCCCTATCGTCCTGCAAGAACATGAGAGGCTGTGGTGAGGCCTCTGCGTCACAAATAACTCCATTGTCAGTTGATTGTAGTACCACTCTGAGACAAATAAAACTCCTTCCAAAGGCTTTTGAAGGAAGTGCTCTTGAAAGAATTTGGAATCCAATTTTCTCTGAGTTTTTATTTTCACGTTCACCAGCTGATGTAAGAATCCCATAAATGGTAAAAAGTGCAGGGAAGCTTCAGCCTCTGTGAGAGATGAGAGGCTCCCTTTTTTCTTCTCTGGTCTTCTGAATGCTTGAAGTTTTCATTTCACCATCTTGCTCAATGATAACTAATGATAGAAGGATTTTCTTTTGCATTTAGAATGTGAAGAATCTCAGAGGAAATGCCCACCACGCCTGAAGAACTTCGCTTTAAAGTATCTAATTTGGGACTGCTGTCCACTTTGGTTGAGAATCAAGGAAAAAGTGTCTGCTTTCATAAAGGATCCTTTTTTTGATCTCACCATCACCGTTTGCATTGTGATGAACACTTTGTTCATGGCACTGGAGCACAATAACATGTCACCTACTTTTAAATTCATGCTTAAAATAGGCAACTTGGTAAGCAAATTCTTATCTATATGGCTTTTAATAGAATTAATTAATTGGTTGATGTGTGTTTTCACTTGAAACATAAAGGGTAACAGTAAAAATTAAAAATTAGCAAACTCTGCATTTATGACCTGTGTTTCTAACATACACAATTCTTGGATTTTTTTATACACTTTGGCAAGCTCCTGAGAAGGTAGAAAACAATCCTCTCATTTTAATTAAAAGTGCATTAGGACTTCATAAACATGGGTTTTATTAACCTGTCCATGAATGATTTTTGAGGGAGCATGACCTAAAGATAAGATAAATTCATGGCTACTTTCAGGCTGATGCTACTGTTTCTTTGTCACAGGTTTTTACAGGAATCTTCACTGCAGAAATGATCTTAAAAATCATCGCTCTAGATCCCTATTATTATTTTCAGCAGCCCTGGAATATTTTTGACAGTGTCATTGTCACACTGAGTTTAATTGAACTGAGTTTCCCCAGAAGCAAGAAAGACAGGCGAAAAGGAGGAACCCTGTCAGTTTTACGATCCTTCAGACTGGTAATGCTTCACGCATGCTCAGTTGTATGAAACTTTAGCTTGTGAATTTCATAGAGAATACTTCTGTAGTTAGGAGACAAGAAATGATTTTTTTTACCCCAATTTTTTTTCGCTCGTCTCAGCTGTAAGAATAAGAAACGCATTCAAACTCCCTGTGATGTTAGAGTCAGAGTTTAATAAGCGTATTTCTTTTGAATACACTGAGAAATATTCAAAGAAAAAAGTATTCCAGAGTGGGCATATTATAAAATTGATGCAAATAATTAAAAACTAGAACAGGAAATTAGGAAAAAAGTGTCAGAGTGCAAACAGAAACAGTATTTAAAGAGAGATGAAAAATGCTGTTAAGGTATCCATTTCATATACCAGAGACTGATTAGATTGATTTATCAAAAGATAGATTCTTTTCATAGTGCTACAGCGGCAGTCCCTGAACTTCTGGTCCTTTGGGTTTCGTTGAAATTAAGCACCATAATCTACATCAAGAGCATTGCATGGACACTGGCCTGTGTGGTCCAAGCATTTATCAGGGTCTCAAGTTAGTCTTGAGAAGTGTTTAGTTTATGTTTGCAATGTTGCCAGTCAAAAGAAAAAATATCTATGAGTACTTTTTAAAAGTATTAATGTGCCACAGATGTTGCATTGCTGGAATAATTCAGAATATCGGTAATTTGGTTATTGTAGGATTTGCATGGTGCAAAGATGAGTTATCTCTACTGATGTCTAACACTATGTTTTATGTTGCTACGCAGCTGAGGGTCTTCAAACTGGCAAAGTCCTGGCCAACCTTAAACACTCTAATTAAAATAATTTGTAACTCCCTGGGAGCACTGAGTAATCTGACCCTCGTCCTGGCAATCATCATTTTCATTTTTGCTATAGTAGGGGTGCAACTTTTTGGGAAATGTTATGTGCAAAACTGCTCTAAATTGAAAGACTGCAACCCACGCTGGCACATGAAGGACTTTTTCCATTCATTCCTCGTCGTTTTCCGAATTCTGTGTGGAGAATGGATTGAGACAATGTGGGACTGCATGGTGGTTGCTGAACCATCACTGTGTCTTGTTGTCTTTCTGCTGGTCATGGTGATAGGAAATTTAGTGGTAAGTTTTGCAATGTTTTCTTCTCTTCATCCTGTCTATGGTGGACTCCACTTAATGGCTGTTCTGTCAGCAAAAGGTAGCTTCCCTAAAAACAGGTGGAAAAGTTACCTATGTGTGTTATAGTCTGAGAAATACTCTTTTTCCTTTCACCTTTGAGCCACTGTCTGTATTTTCCCATTTTGTGTGCTTTGCACACAGCGTCACTTGACCTTTTCCTGTGGCAATGTGACAAGGAATACCTTTGTGGTAAATACAATACAGGCAGCTATTCACATCTTCACGTCTTGGGATTTGGATGTAAATAATCAGTGAGGCTTATGGCTTACCTGCTTGAATTAATTAGGCCAAGTGCTTAAGTCCCTCTCTAAATTGGTATTTATTTTTTTTTAAGATCTCACGCAAGTACTGACTTCTTTATCAGCAAATGGCAGAATCTACATTGCTACCACTGAAATCAGGATTTTCTTTGGGCCTCTCTAAATGCATTTATATCCGAGAGCTAGATCCTGTAATGGCATAACTTACACAGCCTCACACTCTGTGCTGGGACAAGCCTGCCTTCCTTGTCCTGTGCTGTCATTTCTTAATGCCCGAATCACAAATATCTTCTTTTAATAACTTTGTTCCTCATTTCCTTCATTCATATACCAAAGTTCTCTTAATTGAAAAAAAAAAAATCTTAACATAATTAACTCTAGGCAGACCTTTATGGGAAATATCTGTTCTGTGGCTGAATCCCAAATATGTATTTAATGTCCTGCCTGTTCCACACCGCAAGGGTTGACATCAGTGATGGAATGCTGCGAGTGAGATTCATGTCACATAATGTTAGCTGTCAAGCAATGGACTGTTTAGCCTGCACTTTTTATTTAGGCTTTCTTATTGTCCAAGGAAACAGAGAGGTATCTGAGATTTATTCCAGCCTAAAGTCAATAACTAAGACAGATGGGATGAACTGATCTCTGGAGGGCTGATATTCTCCACTGCCTGTGGTTCTTGGATGGCTCAGGGCTGTTATCTGCCCAGTTCTGCCATGATAAAAGTTAAGATATATAGATCCCATTAGAAACCAAAATGCTAGTGAAAAAATTAAATTCTCACATTCCCTTAAAAGCAAACAAACAAAAAACAAATGGAGTTGTAAAAATTCCTTTATTTGAAGGTACTTAAAAAATGGGAAATTCGAGCTTCTCTTGGTTTTGATTTTTGTGATAATATGACAGATTTGAGGAAATTTCTGGGCCTGAATCTGATCTCACAGACTTTTGGAAGTAACTCCATGGAGGCCTGATTTAATTTTAATTTGAAGAATGAAGAGACAATTATTAAACTGACAAGATGTGAGTCTATGTTACTACTTTAACCTTTGAAAGGTTGCTTTGGCCAAATAATGCATTTGGCACACACAGATCTGTTTTCTCTGGTATTTTAAATTACTTTTTTTGAGAGGAGGGGAATGGGATCATTGAGGTTTCCGATAGAGAAGTTGATTTTGTCAACCACAATGTGATAAATCGCTGTCATTTCCTTATCATCTTGTTTTGGTTTGCTCAGTAGTGACTGAACCTTGGTAGCATCTGTGTTCTTCGAAGTCAGAATTCAGATTTTTGAATGCTACTCTCCGGACTTTTAATTTTTTTATTATTTCAACTGCTTTCAGGTTCTCAACCTTTTCATTGCATTGCTGCTGAGTTCTTTTAGTACTGACAATCTCCAGACAACGGAGGATGACGGAGAGATGAACAATCTTCGGATTGCCTTCGCTCGGATCCGCAAGGGATTCCACTTTGTCAAGAGCGCGACGTGGGATGTCTGCTGTAGGAAGCTCAGGCAGATAAAAAAAGGGCACAGGAAGCAAATCAAACTGACTGCACAGAATCCACTTGGGTTCAAGAGTGAAGAAACAAAAGGTTGTAAAGAGAATTACAATAATGAATGGATTGAGAAAAACGGGGACAGATGCCCAGGTCTTGATGATTTTATCAGCAACCCAAATATATTTGTTTGTGTCCCTATTGCTGAGGCAGAGAATACAAGTGAGGGTTTTGAAGATGATGATAAACTGAGCTCATTTACAGCCACAGAATGCAGCAAACAGGTAATGGATTTCTTTATTTGTGTTGGAGCACTAAAATCACGGAGAGAGATGAAGGAAGGGAGGGATGTGTGGAGGATGGTCTCCAGCAAAACAGGGTGGGATATGTTGATCTATTTCCAGAGAGTTACACAGCTTTGAACTAGAACCAGAAGTGAAAATATTTAGAGCAAGGGTAAATCATCACTTGCAGCCTTTTAGAATCAAGATTCTTTCATGGTTTTAAAAGAAAATTGTTGCAGGAATTCCTAGCTGGCATGCTGTGGTGCACACGGGTAATTGTGGCAGTCCTTGGCGAACTTGGATGTTTAATGTAAAAATTTATGTGAATAATGTCAACTGTTTTGGTATTATTTGCACAAAAGAGCAAAAATACATGTTCTGCATACACACATCATCATGGATTCAGAATACGAATTTATAGCTCTGATCCTAACTTTGTATTTGTCCTTGCTGTGTGTAGAATGTAGTAATTACTAGAAGTGAATAGGTTTAAGTATGGAGTGGCTCTACTAAGTACATATTCTTGATATGACATCATATATTTACCCTATTTCTTTGGTCTCTATTTTTCAGTTCTGTTTTAATCACAATTGTCATTTTGGCATCCAGATTTCCCACCTTAAGTTTCTGTCTTAATTCCGATGTAAAAAATCTCACTTAATTTTTGCAGACATCACTAAAATGCCTTCACTTGCTGCATGTCTGTCGGGAAAAAGTTCTATCCTTAGGTAAAATCAGAGACTCAAAATGATCATTTCTTATGACTCTTGTCTGGAGATTCCCACTTTAAATGAAATTTATAGCTTATTGTTTTTTTCCCTCTGACTTCTACACTCCCTAAAAAGGCAAAAGAAAGCCCCTCTAATCCACGGATTAATTTCAGGATGAAAATCACCTGAGGCAAAGAGGAGACAGAGCAAAAAATTCAGGGAGCTGGAGTAAAGGATCGGGATTTTCCTCTGAAGAATTCAGTGTGCTTTATCTAGGAAAGGACAGGAAGGATGGACTGTCATCACCAGAAGAAAAAGAGGTAACAATTTTTTTTTCGATGATGTTGACTTTCTAATACTGGTCAAGCACAGGCATTTTCCTGTTCAGGGATTTACCAGAGTGGAGTTTAGTGCCAGAATCAGCTCTGAACTTTGAGTAGTTGGTCTGGCTGCACCAGAGCCAATACTGGAGCTGGAATTCAGTGAGAAAAATCAAAGGGTTTCTAGGTATTTATTTTAAAGAAAAATAGAAGTGTAGGAAAGAGAACGTGTAGAAATGGGAAAACTACAATGTAATTTTTACAGTAATTGTGAATAGTTTATAAAATACTCTCTGCAACTTTCCATTTATTAAATTCTGACTCCACAAAAAAGGAGGAGGAATAAAAAAAAAAGGAATTAAAGAGAGATAAGCTTCCATGTGGGAAACTCCATCAAGTCTGCCTGTGTCTTAAGTATCTTGGATTCAAGAAACATAAAGCTTGAAATGAGTTTCTCTCTATGTCATTAAAGATGTTAGTTACTAGTTTACAGTATTTTAAAAATAATTTTGAATGTAGAATACATTCAAAGAAGTAAAAAACAGCATTATGGAAACATGAAAGAAACAGAAGCACAGAGTAAGAAATTGCAAACAAACTGCTGACTCATAACACATTGTCTTTGGTTTAACGGGATGGCAAAAAGCTTTGTAACTGAAGAATACAGGGTATGATACCAATTTCTACCTCATAAATACTGTCGGGTGCTCAGTTCCTGGCATGTTAACAGACATATTTATCTGGATCTCCTGTGTGAATGCACGAAATTAATTCAATTTTTATGATTTCATGGTTTTAACCCAAGTAATTTATCCTGTTTTGAGAACTACATACACTAATATGAAATTTAAAAGTTCTTCAATTTCCCAGCTTTTTAGGCAGTTACATCTGGTTCATGTAGATAGATTTTGTAATTATAGAGCTTTGGCCTCTATTTGAATGCACCCATGGGTACTTCTAAGCTTATATCTTTTAAAATCACAAAGTTTATTTCATTACCAACACTACTTGTAATATTAGTACACAACCAAGCTTTAATTTTGAGTTTTATTTGTTCACGGATTAATTTATTCATTTGGATCTGAATTAGAAGGAATCAATAACTAATATTACTGTGCTCGGTAGTTGGCCAGTATGAGCTCTTCTGTAGTCAGCACAGTGGACCTGACAAATCCTGAAGACGTTTTAAAGCAGATTCCAGAATTTTCTGAAGACTTCAAGACTCTGGAACCGTGTTTTCCAGAAGGTAAGACTCTCACGGTTTCACTACTGGGAAGTGAGAAGAATGAAAACTCAACTTTTTTCTCTAGTGATGCTGAGCCAGTAGGGTCAGATTATTTTCAGTTAACTTTAGTTGTCTGAAAATAAGCTAAGTAGCCCAAATCACTTTCTAGTCAACACAGAGACTGAGAGACCTGAAAAATAAAACCCCTTCCCCTAAAAGCCAATTGCTTCCAACTGGGGCATGGGCAATGGCATAGACAGCATTTCAAAAAAGAGGATTGTGAAGTGAGATGGATTTTACTCAGTTGCACAGCAACCAAGTGACTCTGGGGGTTTAATATAAGAGAAGTGTTATGTGATCAGGTCTCACCTGGCAGTGGTCACTTGGCACATCAGTTTTATTAATGCTTTGCAGCAGTATTCCTTGAATAACATTTCACAATCTCAAACAAAGGAGTGAAATAAGCAAAAGGAGCTGCTAGGATTAATTGAATTTCTATGGGATGATGGTCAGAGAATCATAGAATGACTTGGGTTGGAAAGGACCTTAAATATCTTCTAATAATCTGAGAATCTCTTTTCAAATCTTCACACATCGAGCTTTGCAAGTTGTTCTGGAACATGTTCAGTACTTCTATGATTTCTTCCTACACTAATATATAACAACATAAGGCTTTTATAGTATCAATCCAGACAAATTTGGTGGCTTTCTATTGCTGGGGTTACAGCAGTGGTGGATGAGGGTGTTATATTAAACAAATTAAATCTGAGAATTCTTCCTGGTGCTCCAACTTGGTCTTTGCTCACCCAGTCAGCCTTGCTGGGTGCCATTTCCACCCCCATTTCATCCCCCATTTTCCCCATCTCCCATCCATTTTCTTCAGTTCTGTTCTTTTCCACTTATTCAGGCTGTGCTGTACCACAAAATGAGCAGGAGAACTTCTCCAGCCTTGCAGAGCCCAGCAGTGCCCTGATCTCCTAAAGGCAGAGCCTTTCCCCTCACTGCCTTCCCATTCAACCCACCACATCCTGGATATTTTACGTGATGAGAGAACAGATAAATCAAATCTGGCTGTAATAACTCCCACCCCCTCCTTTCCATGTTTTGCAGAGCTGGCTTTTTTCCTTTTCTGTGCCTATTTTGGGTCAATGGAATTTGTAGTCCACAGTTTTAGGATTTAATCAATAACAGTTAAGCATGTAGACATTATTTGAAGCTAGAGAGATGTTATTCCTGAATGCAAAGTATACTCTGAGTAGTAATAATACACATATTTTTACTGTTATGTTGTACATCATAAATCCTGAGGGAGATCCTCTATATTTACATTGCAGTTGGAGTTCTCCAGAAAAGAAAACCCATGAATATCACATTAAAAACACACAAGTCAGATTTCTGAGCAACACTATTTCTGGGGTTTTTTTTTTTAACTACTTCACCAATGGCATTTTTGTGCCAGTAGAGATATTAGAACAAAAGAAATGACTTTTTTTTGGTTTTGTTTTCTTTCCCTGCTGAAGAGAAGAAAAGTGAAATGTCTTGTTTTGTACTCCGTAGTCCCTGGCTGGAGTGTGCCTGCTGTGGCCAAATCATGAGAGAAATCAACTGAAGGTACAGCAAACCTGTACCTAACAGAGATTTCAGCCTCCCCTCTTCCTAAAGTCCTTAGCTTGTGCAAGTGCTATTCCTTGCCTCAAATTCCAGATCCACATTACTGGAAAATATTGAAATAAAAAGAATATATATATATATTTTACATGTATTGTAGCTTATCATATATACAAGTTATATATAGGTTGCTATCTAATTAATGTATAAGATTTTGCATATATATACATTATTTTTTCCATGCCTGGAAATGACAGAAGCCTTCTGACATTGTTTGCCATTGTGAAAACTTGAATTAACACAGAGAACGCTGAAAGGCAAAAGTTAGCCAAGGAGAGTTAATTAGTGAAAAAACTAATGAGTAAGCAAACCCAGGATGTTGTAAATGGGTGATCAGGATCCATTAGGTGGCCCTGGCATCATTGTCTGCTGTGAGAAGGAATCTGGTGAGCTGGAAAGGTGATGTCTCCTTTTATGAAGTCTATGTATCAGCTAGAACATGACACATATTTTGGTTTATGTGATATAAAATCAGACACTCCATGCATTCAGAAGCAAATAAATAAATTAATAGACCTCACAAGGCACAATATAATGCTGCAACATGGAAGACAACTGTTTGCCTCTTCTGTTCCCAAGCCTTTTGTTCATGGGCATCTCATCTCTGCTTTCCAAAACGTGAAGAAGCTGAGAAGGGCTTTTGTAACATCAGGACCCTTCCCATGGCTTTGCAGTTCTGTGTGCCTCAACAGCAAATCAGTGAGAGCCTGTCCAGTGTCTCAGAAATATCCTGAAATAATGGAATATTGTCCAAAGTTGCTCCACCTACTGCATCTGTAAATTGGAGCTACAAGGCAAATTAAACTAGAATGTATCCTAATTTTTTTTCACTTGGAAAAACAGGGACAGACAACAACAACGATGCAGTAACTGTGACCACTGACTTTTTCCTATCCCCAGAAGTTTCCTGGCCATGCCTTCACATCCAGGTACATTCCTTCCATGCACTAATTGCTGTCTCTCACTTTCAGCTTGTGTTCGGTACCTTCCTTGCCTGGGTAGTGCTGTTAAGTTGGGAGGAGAAACCTGGTGGAATCTGAGAAAAACCTGCTTCCAGATTGTTGAACATTCTTGGTTTGAATCCTTTATCATATTCATGATTCTTCTGAGCAGTGGAGCCCTGGTTGGTATAGCACAGTTTCATGTATTTATTTAGAAGGATTTTTTGCAATTATTTGCACCTAGAGACGTTCTTTTTAGCAGCAAACACAGTGAACTCATAAGGAAGAAAAAGAAGAGTCTTCAAATAGCATTCATTTATTCACCATTTTAATAATTGCAAATCTATTATTGATATTATTAAAAATTATAAAAGAGCATGAGCTAAGCTAAGAATATATAGATCTCAGAAGCTGTTTCTGTTCTGGCTGTATACTGGATTTTTCCCAGGATGTCACAACCATGAAATATTAAGGAGATTTTATACCATTAAAAGAAATAAGTGACTCTTAAAACTTGGAAAAAAAATACTTAGTTTTCTTCAATACACAAACTTTATGATATAAATTTCTAAAAATATATACTGTCCTCCTAGGATTTCGTTGTGCAGGAAGGATGAATCCACAGGGCTGTATTATATAGAGAAAAAGAAAGAGAAGGGACAGGGACAATTATACTTTAATCAGCTGGCATATATTTGAGTAACAGATGATGTTCAGTTCTGTATTAAAACAAAATGAATGATGAAGGGATCTCAGTGTTACTTAACTTTAATTGTACAATGTTAATTTCTGATTTTTACCGTTTATTTATATCTATTATGATTTCAGGTATTTGAAGACATCCATATACATAAGAGAGAAAGAATTAAAGCGATACTGGGTTTTCTTGACAAAATGTTCACTTTCATCTTTGTTCTGGAGATGCTCCTGAAGTGGGTGGCTTATGGTTTCAAGAAGTATTTCACCAATGCCTGGTGCTGGCTGGACTTCCTTATCGTAGATGTGAGTTCTGCCTTTGCTGTTTCTACACAGGATTTGTAGCAGAATCCCTGATTATTTTCTGCAGGCAAATTTCAGACAGTGCCCTTAGTTCCTGTAGCAATGGTGTCAGGATTTTGTACTCCAGGCACCAAAAGTATAGTTTTGCTTGTTGGTTGGGGTTTTTTTTAACAGAAATAGAGGAAACAGATGTCAGGACATTGTTAATACTTTTCTTTTGTCTTCCCACTCAGATCTCTTTGATAAACCTCTTTGGCAGTGCCTTTGACCCCATTAAATCTCTTAGGACTCTGCGAGCTCTGAGACCCTTGAGAGCATTGTCAAGGTTTGAGGGAATGAGGGTAAGACTGATTGCAAATTAGAGCTTTTCAGAACTGATGAGCACATAACAGGTTTGTAACTTATCACTGTGTCTTTATGAAGTCCACGTTTACCCTGAGTTCAGTTTAGGAAATATAAAATGAATTTTTTAAGAGCCCGTTAGTTGCTCTTTTCTGTACTTGGATGTTCCTTATAGATTTACCTGGAGTGATTGATCCAAGTGCTGCTGAAACTAAAACTGGCCTAGGTGGAACTTTGTTCCATTGCTGCTCAATCATGCTTGTGTTCCTGTCTTACTGAGATAGACAAAAAAAAAGTAGAGAATAAGAACTGTGAGCACAATTATAATTTTTGAAGTCTGATAGCAAGCTAACTCAGAGGAAAGAGCCACTTCAATTCTGAAAGTTTTTACTGGATTGATTTACAAAAACTGTAACCGATTAAAAGGTATTTTGCTCAAATTATTGTTTCAAAGAGAGTTCTTTCAGAAAGCAAAAGTGTTTGTCTGTAGAATATTTGATGGGTTTTTTTCCATCAAAAGAGCTCCTGGAACAAAATGGTGCTGCTGGACATTAATTACATTTATTTGTAAATTTACCACTGTACAAATGCAGAGAGGGATTCCCTTATCCATGTGATAAAACGTATCTGTACACTGCAATGTGAAACAGCAGGATAACCATGGTGGTATTTGAGCAAAAGTCTGGTCTGTGGGATGTGCTCTGGCATGTGAAAACGGGATAGAAATGCAAATGGTATCACAGTCACACACTTACCTGAGCAAGGGCTTTAAACTAATAGAGGAGAGATGTAGATTAGGTGTTAGGAAGAAATTGTTTCCTTGGATTGCCCAGAGAAACTGTGGCTGCCCCATCCCTGGAAGTGTTTAAGGATATTTTGGACAGGGCTTGGAGCAACCTATGATAGTGGAAGGTGTCCCTGCCCATGGCAGAGGGTTGGAACTGGATGATCTTTAAGGTCCCTCCCAGCCCAAACCATTCTATGTTCCTAAAAAAGCAGACTCAATGCAGCTGGGATATGAATTGCTTTTGGACATACTCTGGAAGCGAGACTGAAAATTCTCTGATTGCAATCTTGACACTATGAAGACAGAGAGAAATGGCATAAAATTAATTAGCAGAATTTATCAAAATTTCCATGTCTGGACTCTATTTTGAAATTGAAACAGGTGATGTCATACTTTCTGTCTTGCCATGAAGTATGTATGTGACATGGCCTTCAAAAAACCTTCACAAAGACTTTGAATTTTTCTGCTGGTCCATCAAGTTTTTCTTTGCTACCTCACAGATGAGTTCGCTGCCTTCACTGTGAAACTCAAAGAAATGTTGCCACCATTCCCTTACCCAATTTTCTGAACCACTCTGTTATGTCTTAGCACACATTTAAACTTTCCATGGAAAGTTCCACATGGAAACTTTCCTGTGGTTGTACAGCACCTAGCATAGAATATGTACCTGGCTCATGGTTATAGACCCCAGATACAATCATAGTCCACTAAAAAAGAAATGAAGAAAATTAGTAGTGGAGAATTATTACCGGCCCTTTTAAGAACTACTTTTGAGTCTTCAAAATAGTCCTCTGCATTAGTGCTCATGGATGAATCTTCAGAAATTTTATACTAATAAAGTTTAAAACAAGGAAATGAATGGACTATGTCTTGTTCCAGAACCAAGGGAAAGTCAAAAAAAGAGAGTCCATTCACATTTCAGTAGTAGTAGGGTCTCCCAGCAGACCAAGAAGTATCAACTATTGCTTTTTAAAGACTAATAGACATTGTTCAAGGTCCCCCTGCCAGCTGTGACTAGTATTTACACGGAAAACATCAGATTTTTGTTTGCAGAGATGACTAAGTGACTACTTACAGACACCTGGGCCCATCCTTTTTTTGAAGTGTATTTTTCCTCTCCCTTTTCATCCGAGGTTGTGGTCAATGCCCTTGTGGGAGCCATCCCTTCCATCATGAATGTTCTGCTCGTCTGCCTCATCTTCTGGCTCATCTTCAGCATCATGGGAGTGAACCTCTTTGCTGGGAAGTTTGGGAAATGCGTCAATATGACAGATGAAAATTCCGAATTAAACAGCTCGATTGATAACAAAACAGACTGTATAATGAATAACAACACTGGAAAAATATTCTGGGTCACCATTACAGTCAATTTTGATAATGTTGGCTCTGGCTACCTGGCTCTTCTTCAGGTGGTAAGTGGTGCTTGCCCTCCGTAGCCAGCACCTTGTCAGATGGTCTTGACCTTTTGTCAATTCCCAACTCGTCTCTGAGGGTGATGCAAGGAGTGAAATATCCTACAGCTTGCTCTCCCCCTGTAGCTGGCTGTTCATGCACACAAATGTCAAAAGCGGGACAGAAGAGACCCTGCTCTGATTTTCCAGGTGATAAAGTAACATCTAGTGGGCAAGTGCTGTTGCAGCCTCTAGCAGTTTCGTGATCGTGAGAGTCAGTCTCAGAAGGAATTCTGGGGCAAAGAGTGACCTTCTCTGTCAAAATATGGATTTGTTCAGCCATGAGGGTTGCAAGGCCTTTAGTACCATGCTGATGAAGGTTTGCTTAGAATCCTAGGGTAAAGTGCTCTGTCCCACCCTTGAGAGCCTTCATGTCCTAATGTGGCTAAAAATGCCGCACACACAGCAGCAGCCAGAGCTTGGTGCTTTGTTCGTGTGAACACAGCAAAGGCTCCTGCTCCAGTCAGCATCATTTGGATATTGCAAATTATGTGAAGACTTTTAAGGTCAAAGTTTAACACATTTTCCATACTCTTTCCTTCCAGGCAACATTTAAGGGTTGGATGGACATCATGTATGCAGCAGTAGACTCACGACAGGTCAGTCATTGTACTCAAACCATATTTTTTGTGAATGCTACTGCTTTCTGCAAATGCATTAGTCATTTTGCACTTCTGCTGTTTGTCTGTGCTAAATACTTCCAGTAATTATTTTTTATCAGATGATGTAAACATTTAATCTGCAAATGACTCATAGTATCCTACAGCTCCTCTGTTGAAACGGGGAGAGGGTTTCAGCTCTAGATCCACCCACTTAAGCAGAACAAAGTGGTATGACTTTGGAGGGAAAGACCTTGAAATGCAGAAGATGTCTCAATTTCATTAAGAGTTCCAAGGAATAAAAGAGTTTTTAAAGTATTTTAGTATTTTAATATTGCTAATGCTACATATGAAAATATAAATAAATATAAATTATATATATGAAAATAATAATAATAGTATTTTCATATATTTATATGTTTTTGTGTGTGTTTCAATGTTTTTCTTCTTTGTTCTTCAATGTGAAAAGTTATTTTTCTTCTTCTGATTTTGTTTTTATTCATACTAACCATCAAAGAAGTTTTTTGCTAAGAAGAGAAGAAAGAACAACAACATATCTAGGCCAAGATTTTTAATGGCAAGAGCGTGGAGTTTGACTTCTACATAGTTTGCCTGATTTTTCATGTACTGAGAAATTTACAGCTCCTGTTCTTATTGGAAGGAACTGAACTGATGCTTCTGCAATGCCTGTGAAAATCATGTCAAGAATATTCAAACAAAATTTTGTGTTGTCTTATTCGTAGTTTCAAACTATACCACTTTTGTCACAATTAGCAGTAAGGCGGTAAATCTTAATTCCTCCTGGAATCAATTTGTGAGAGGAGCTTCAATATGAAGACTATTCTGAATTGGGCCCACGTTGTTGCTGGTTATTTCTCAAGTTGCTTCTCATTCTTGCAGAAAGATGATCAGCCAAAGACGGAGAACAGTCTGTATATGTATCTCTACTTCGTGAACTTCATCATCTTTGGATCTTTTTTCACCCTGAACCTCTTTGTTGGTGTAATCATCGACAACTTCAACCAACAAAAGAAAAAGATAAGTGCATTGGCTGTGCTTTAGAGAACAAGGTCCTATACATGGAATCTAAACCTTCTATCAGCCTTTACCAGAGCATTGATAATTAAGTTACAAGAAATAACTTTCCCCTTTCTTTCCCCCTGTAACCTGAACACCTAGATCTTCCCCAAACATTTCAAAGCCTCTTAAAATTTCACTCCTTTTTGGGAACCGAGCGTGACGGGAGACTTGTTATTTAGAAAGTGGTCTGCTACAGACGCTCTGATGAGTGTTTTGGATATTCAGCAAGCCCAGCATGTGGGAAGCCAGGGGAAGATTTGTTCCTGTCCATATTTTTTGTTTTCTTGCTTTTTGAGTGAGCTGAGTTTCACACCAAGACTTCTGCTCTGTGAACATCTGGTTTGTGTCACTGATTTTTCGGACACAGTCAGATGATATGAAAAGGGCCAGTACTGGCAAGGTGTAAAAACAGAAGGAATGCCAGTTTCCAGAATTTTAGGCATTTTAAGTACAGTAGTTTTCTTCTCACCAAATAACAGTGACATTTCTTTGTATACTTAGGTGGGGAAGATATCTTTATGACAGAAGAACAGAAAAAATACTACAATGCAATGAAAAAGTTGGGATCCAAGAAACCTCAAAAACCTATTCCAAGACCACAGGTAAGACTGAATTCTTCAAAGGGAAAATGCATTGTAAAAGTATAATTTAATTCACTGAAATGTGCATATATTTATATATTGCATATAAATTATTCATACTGTCTTTACATTGATACTCACAGTGCTCTGTCAGTTCCACACCAAAAAGTTGACTGAATTATTTTAAGGGTTAAATATTTATTAAGTTTTCTGAATAAATATTATTGGGTTTTTTAATCACCTTGGAAGTGATGAAACCTCAGAATGGGAAGGGATTTTAGTGTCATTTTTATACTCTGCCTTTCTCCAATTCTTCCAACTTCACTGTGGCTGAGCGACTTTGCCACATAAAAATTGCAAATGTTGGAAACATGTACGGATGAGCACTCCTTATTTTCATAACTGATACCAGAAGTATTTTTTTTTCCCCTCTAGAACAGATATCAAAATTTCCTTTTCAACATTGTGACATCCCAAGTCTTTGATGTTGTCATCATGGGTCTCATCTGCCTCAACATGATCACGATGATGGTGGAAACCTATGAGCAAAGTGAAACCAAGACAAACGTCCTCAGCAAAATAAATATACTCTTCGTTACCATCTTTACTGCAGAATGCGCACTGAAATTGCTGGCTCTGAGGCAGTACTATTTCTCAAATGCCTGGAACATATTTGATTTAGTTGTTGTTATTATGTCACTTGTTGGTAAGTAAAACTGTCTGGCAAATTCTTTACTATATCAATTATTACACTTTTTAGGAAGAAAAAAAGTAGTTAAAATTTATTAACTGCAAACAATCATTGAAATGTAAGTCATAATACTGTAAAGTCTTAAGGAAAAAAATAAGTACCCCCTCATGATGATATTAAATAATATTAAATGAGATTTAAACCAATTATTTTAGTAAAAGTGTGTATATTTTTATAATGGTTCTTCAGGGGCTTTTTGCCTCATCTGAAATACAGACTGAATATCCCATCATAGCAGTATCACAATACATGATAATTTCCATTGTCACAGATTTAGTGCCAACTAAGAAATCTTCAATCATATCAAATTGTTGGGTTTTGTCATCTGTGTTTTTGATAGATGACTGAAATATATGGAGAATAGGAAGACAGGGATTAGATTACAGACTATGGAATCAGTTTCTGTAAACTTGGGCACTGCTGACTGAAAATAAGGCTTCACGCTGTGTACCAGGATAGAAAAGATGACCAAAAATGTATTTGTTTTTATGAAGGGATTGCAATGGAAGAATGGGATAAAGAGCTCTGTTGTAAATTTGAGCTTTCTGCCATTTTAACTATTCCTAGGGCTAGTATTGACAACAAGCAACAGGCATTTAGGGGTAGAAAGATATTTCATTTCTTTAGTATGACTCATGTCTTGGGTAAGTACGATTCCAGTAAGACGATGGCTCTTTCTTGAGAAATTAAGTTTCTGGATTGTAAATACAGAAAAATGTATCCAAAACAGCTACACTTAGAAAAGACAAGCCTCTTCTAGTGCAACTAGATGTCATTTTTTTTCATTCAAACAAAGGAAAAAATAACACTCGTGTGTAGCTCTGTCCCTGAATGAACCAAAAGCCATTGTAGAGTGGCATGCACAGCTTCTATGTTCATCACTGTGTTTGCTTCTACATACCTTGCTTATATTATCTAAATGATAACTATGAAATTGCATTATATCTTGTTTTCTTAGTTTAGTTTTGTAGTGTCAGAAATTGAAGACAAATGTAGAAGGTAGCCTGAACCTGCTGAAATATTCATTCAACCAGAGTCAAAGAAAACCATCGGGTCACCCAGTGTTAACTGATACAGATATTTGAAGTTGTGCACAGAAAGTTCCTTGTCATCTGTAGTGCAACAGGGAGTGTCCTCTGATGGCTGAAGAATGTAGTTCATAATTGCTGATTTATATAACTATTTTTTTCAATCAGCTTCTCCTAAAAGTTATTCTGGTAGAGCTTAGCAAACACACATCAGATATTTTTGAGCTGTGAAGATATTATCATTCCAGCCTTCCTTACTAGTTAAGGAAAAATGTGATATTCTAATGAGTTGTTATCCTTTCCTTTTCAGCCTTACTGCTTTCCAGCATCGGCAAAGCCTTTGAACATTTCTTACCACCCACGCTCTTCAGAGTCATTCGTTTGGCTCGGATTGGCCGGATCCTGAGACTCATCCGGGGAGCCAAAGGAATTCGAACTCTCCTGTTTGCCTTAATGATGTCCCTACCTGCTCTGTTCAACATTGGCCTCTTGCTCTTTCTGGTCATGTTCATTTATGCCATTTTTGGCATGGCTAACTTCGCCTATGTGAAGATGGAAGGTGGCATTGATGACATGTTCAACTTCCAAACCTTTGCTAACAGCATGCTCTGCCTCTTCCAAATCACCACATCAGCTGGCTGGGATGGTCTTCTCAACCCTATTTTAAACACTGGGCCCCCATTCTGTGATCCAAACATAAAAGGTACCGTAGGTGAATGTGGTAAACCTGCCATAGGTATTATATATTTTGTAAGTTACATCATTATATCGTTCCTCATTGTTGTAAACATGTATATAGCTGTTATTCTAGAGAACTTCAATGTTGCCACCGAGGAAAGTACAGAGCCTTTAGGGGAAGATGACTTTGACATCTTTTATGAAATCTGGGAGAAGTTTGATCCTGAGGCAACTCAGTTTATAGCTTTCTCTGCACTTTCAGACTTTGCAGATGCTCTGCCTAAGCCTTTGCGTGTACCAAAACCAAACAGAGTCGAACTCGCAGCGATGGACATGGCTGTAGTCAGTGGGGATAAGATACACTGCTTGGATATCTTATTTGCTTTCACTAAGAGGGTGTTGGGAGATTCTGGGGACATGGATACCCTGAAAGTACAAATGGAGGAGAAATTCATGGCTGCTAACCCATCAAAACAATCCTACGAGCCAATATCGACTACTCTCAGACACAGGCAAGAGGAAGCGTCAGCCACGGTGATCCAGCGTGCCTACAGGAGTCACCTGCTCCTGCGCTCCCTCAAACAGGCTGCCTACCTGTACCGGCACAGAATCTGCAGCACTGACACTCTGGGGGATGCTGCTCCAGAAAACGAAGGACTTATTACATCTATGCTGTGGGCAAATTATGGTAGGAGTGTTAACAAGTCTGAAACTTCGTCCTCAGTGTCCGTTCCTCCATCGTATGACAGTGTCACAAGAGAGAGTAGTGGCAATCTCAGGCTTGAGAATGGAGAAATGACAGGCAATCAACAATCGCCAGACATTAAGTAATTAATCGGTGACAAAGTTGTTAAGAATATTTTTGAATTTATACAGAAGATGATATTATAAATACATGTCAGCTGAGGCAGCTTCCCTATGAAACCAGGGCTGTTGATGGTGGTCAGTTAATTATGGCAGCTGGAGAATTGTGACCTTTGGCTCTGCTGTGTTCAGTTTTCTTCAATATTTACATGTTCAGAGAAAGGTTTTGGATCCATTTGATCAAGGGCATCCCACTGCACAGCAGGTCCCACTGTACCTGGGTGCTTTGACATGTCCACAGCAGTGATAGGCAACCTCAGCTGATATTCCCCCACACAGGAAGCAGAGAAAAGTCCAAGCACCAGTGGATCTACTGGAGAACAGAAAATGAATGTCAATATGAGCATAGATTGAGGAATGGATAGGAGCTAAAATTTATTCCGTTCCTAACTGATACTATCATTATAAACCTGTTTAGCAAATGGCTGCTGATTTTTAAAATTTTCTTTTTTTAATGTTTGGGGACAGATGTGCCGCAAACATAGACCCTTGCATGATCCACAGATATTTCACAGTGTAGTGGATTTCTTCCCATATGATCAATTTACAGAATAAACTATGGCATGTATGTTATCATAGTTGTGTTACTGAAGATTACTGAAATAATAAATACAACTTTTAGTATTACAGAAGTCATACTGAGAAGAGCAAAATCTTTTGCCTGTGAGGATTTTTTTTTAACCTGGTTTCCTCTGGCAGTGAGGTGAAGGCAGTTGTCCTGTCAGTCACACCATAAAAAATTTTGTTTATTGCATACTTTCCTCAACCTTCACCTAATGGTTGAGTTTTGTGTTCAATTTCTTTCTTGACAATGTGGTAGAGAAGAGAAACACAAATCAACAATTCCATTGGCTGGAAATTGGTAATATCACTTCAACCACTCCCTTAGACACCAGAAAACCAGGCTGGGGAGCTCCATATGGGACCTATCAGACCTTTCCTTGGTGATGAACATCATCCATGGCCATAGATGTGTCCCTCTGGAGGTAGGAGGTTTCTCCCTCCTGCCTGTGCTTCTCTGATGGGAGAACCAGCCTTCTCTCTCCTGCAAAGATTAGAAGAAACCAAATTATCAGTAATGTTGTCTATTAGGAAATCTGGGTTGAATTACTTGGGTTTGGGGTTAACCTAAGACCAAGGATGTAATCATAAATTCTACTTCTCATGGAACTATGTGTGCAGATGGGCTCTCATGGTTTCTCATCTCACCACATTTTCCTTATGAAGTCTTTTATCTTCATGCCCTTACATCTTGGGCTTCTCAGAAAAACACATGCCCAAACACTACCTAATCTTTTGCCCTTTTTACATGTACTTTGGAGATACGTCCAGCTGATGCACTTTTCTGTCTGAGGACTGTTGTGTTCTCCTTTGTCATGTACTACATGTAGTCACAAATTACCCCTCACATTTTAATTTCCTACATACACTAACGTCTTTAAAGTTTAAGATGCTTTTAATTTTTCTTAGTTGCAAGGTTGCAGCTGTGTGATCACTGTTGGGTTTGGCAGGTTCCAGCAAGGCTCAGGTGAGCTTTTCCCTCCACACTGATTTCAGCCAGAAAAGGACCCAGGTTTTGTGACTGAGTGGGACCTGCTGTGCACTTATTTGCAACCTGCAGCAAGTTTTATTCTCTCCTGAATGCCCCTTCTCTGTAGTAGCAGTTATATTCTTATGTCTTGTGTTGCTTTCTTCTCCTGTCTTTTCCACCTCTTCAGATTGTGAGCTTTTTGGACAGAAATTCTCTCTTACTATGAATGGTAAACTACACCTAATAACGAGACTCTGTTTTCAGTTAATATTGTCTGAAGACTGATGCAAATAAATAATATTTATAGTACCTTTTAGTTTCATCTGTCGTATTCCCTTAGCTTCTTCCTAGCCATTCCTGAAACTGTAGCACCTTTAATTAGTTTTGACTAATACTCCCTCAGATTTTAAGGTAGGTGCACAGTGAATCTGTGTTATACCAGAAAAGTCAACAGCTCTGTGCCTTTGGAACCCAGGGGCACAAACAAATTAAAAAAAAAAAAATCTAACAACTTACAAAGAATTAATGAAATTAAATGGATTTATATGGCTAAAATTATTTTTTTACCACTTTCACAGCATGTGAACAACCACAGCTGAGGAGCTGACTACATGGCACTGGTGGGACAGTGTTTCCCAGCTCCAGCCTGTTCAATGTCAGCTTCCCAAGACGTGCAGGATCCATTGAGGAGCAGTAAAGAGCCACATGCATCATTCTCATGGATTTGGGGGTGCACTGAACAGTCCTGACATCACATTCTCTCAGGAAATTGTACTAAACATATCCATCCTTAAATGTGGTGCGACTCATCTTTGCCAGTTCGTGTGCCAGGAAGAAGTATTTTTTATTGTAAGAACAATTAATTGTTGGTCAGATACATACAAGCCTCATTCATGTCCTTCCCTCTGGAAAGGCCACCCTGAAACTCAGCCAGAGCTCCACCGACATAGGAGATCAGATGCCAAAGTTCATTTGGTACCCTAAGTGAATTGTTTGTTGGTGCAAGAAATCACAAGTACCCTCTAGGGTGAACTTTACCTTCTGTAGAAACTCTGAGTAAACATGATATTGTTTCAGGGAAGACAGTTCCCTTGCTATGTTCTTTAATCATAGAATCAAAGAATGGGTTGGGTTGGGTTGGGTTGGGTTGGGTTGGGTTGGGTTCGGTTGGGAGGGACCTAAAAGACCATCTTGTTCCACCTCCCTACCATGGGCAGGGACACCTTCCACTATCCCAGGTTGCTCCAAGCCCCATCCAACCTGGCCTTGGACACTTCCAGGCATCCAGGGGCAGCCACAGCTTCTCCGGGCAACCTGTGCCAGGGCCTCACCATCCTTATAGCAAAAATATATTATGTCCAAGCTGAACCTACCTTCTTTCAGTCTAAAACCCTGATAAAAAGTGTCCCTCCATGTTTCTTATAAACCCTCTTTATGTAATGAAAGACCACAAGAAAGTCTGAACCATCTGGGAGATAAAATTCTGAATATAAGCACAGCTGTTAGAAAATATGCCCTTATAAAGAAAAAAATCCTACAAATCCTTCTGGTTCTCCTCTGAGCCTCTTAATTTTGGATCCTACTGATGTTCTTACAAACATCAGGCTTTCCTGTGGTGGCTGTGTGACATACAGCCTTGTTTCCAGATGGATTGCTGTCCTTTTTGGTCATTCAGAGCAATATTTAATGAGATTTTAGTCATTATTTTAGCCAGGCTGCATTATCAGCCTGGTCTCTTCAACACTTACCTCTTTCAAATTCTGTATCACTTAAAATTTTACCCCAAATTATTGCATTTTTAAAGGGGATTATTAATAGAGACAACAAAAAATTGAGGCCTGAGAGCTTTTCCCTTTGACAGCCCATGAGAAACACAAGCTCAACAACACAATGTATCAGTTTGTTCCTTTGATAGTGATGTGGAACAATAAATATAACGAGAAATTACATGAGAATTCCAGAACATCTGTACCTCTCTGTAGTGGGCTTTATTTCAGCACCTAAAGCACACACATTTTTCATAGGAAATCAAAATAATGAAAAATCCTCGAATATTTGCAAACCAGTCAAAAGAGTTAAAAGTGGTGGGGGGAAAAAAAAAAGAAACTAATGAATAAAAAGATATTTTCTTCAGCAATATTTTCTTCAGGACCTGTAGCATAAGCTAAACTGACTTTACCATTGAGACTACCATTAATTGAACCACGTGAATAATTTAGTTCAGTGGTTCTCAGCTCTTGGGCAAATTGATGGAGCTGCACAGCATGAAACTCCAATTGTGCTTGAAAGAAAGGCGGCATTTTTTCCTCCCGTTCACCAGACACCTTTGTAATTCAACAGCTGTGAATTAAAACTGGATCATGTGCTGGGAACCAATGCTAGGATGAATAATAATCTGTGATATGAAAAGAGATTCAAGTTTAGTTTGTTCAGCCTAGAAATAACAGCTCACAGGATGCACCGTAACTCTCAGTAAATAAAGCAGGTAGGAAAATACAAGTGAGGGAGAAAAATGTTTAAAAGACAAAGAGAATAGTTGGGGAAAATTAAGTTGTAAATTAGAGATGGCTTCTGTTCTTCAGAGGATGGAGTCACCAAACTGTTTTCAGCAGGAGCAGAGAAGCAAGTTTGACCAGAAAGTAAATAGTTACACGTGTTTTCAAGGGGTTATGTGCCACAGCACAAGGGGAACTGTCACCCAACAGGCTCCTTATTTCCTCTCAAACTTATTTGAACTTAATAAAATTAAAACTGGGATCTACATCTGGATGGGGAAACTTGTTGAATGCTTCCTCCTAGTGGTTTTCGATCAAAATGACATTTTCAACATGCAAAGAAAAAAAAGTGGGGCCTCTGTCTCAAGTATAGAGAGTGAAACCTGAACAGATAAATAACTACCTGAAAAAGTATTAGCAGCAAGCAGAGATCTTAGTGGGAGGGGGAGGAAGGTTGTACTGAAAGCAAGCTGCAGTTTAAAGTTCAGAAAACAAAATGAGTGAGAATTTCCAGTGTAAAAGAGAATTAGACCATGAAGAGGAAGCTGAAACAGTAATAAATAAACCACTAGCTATATAAAAAAGGAGAAGAAAAAGTAAAGAAGATCTGAGTTTGGTTTAAAATGGGGCAGGGATGAGGTTTTGCATAGCTTTAAAGTTGATCTATCTATATATATTATAAATATCAGGTAAATAATCTCCTTAATTTTCAGTGAAGACTGTTGTCAATATGGGATCGTATTTTCCTTGGCAAACAATGAACGTTTGAATGGAAATGTGAGTAAATCCATGGATGGACACAGAAGGGAATTAAGGCAATGTTGGGGTCCAGAATAACCCCTGTACAAAAATTCGGTTGAGAACTGGCACATGAACCCACAGATCTCTCTCTAAGGTTCTTGTGAGAACCTGTCAAATCAGGAAAGGCAGCAGGAGAGAAAAAAAATCCACAAAATCCAACCTAAATGCAATACCTACTTGTATTACAAAAGGAGGTAACAAGCAGCTCAAGCAGAGACTTGCTGATCTGAATTAAGTATATTGCAGGGCTGTGGGACACAATTTGGAGGGGAAATAATCAAAGATTTGAAGGACAGTAGACAATTGAATAAAAAAAGGTTTGAAATCTGTTTACTAAGAAAGAAGAACGTGGCAAATCTTATCGCCTGGTGTCCTGAGAGAATGTAATGGGGCAGAGCATGAAGTGCCCTACCGGGGGCCAAATGGGGATATTTGCTTCCAGGTGATGGAAACAGGAGATTTCTGCGGAGACCTGGATCAATTACTGAAACAGAAGGGTTGGGATGTGCAACGTGGTGCAATCCTGAAACAGAGAAATGGAAGTGAAGATCTGTCAGCTGAGACACGGCCCGTGGTGGGCAGGTGGTGCTGAGGCAAAGGGGAGGCACTGGTGAGGCTGCACCTCTGCACACACTGGTACGAGATGCCCAAGGAAGACTCATATGAACCACACAAGATTTTAAGGGTTTCTACAACAGACAGGAAAGTAGAAAGCATTTAGAAAGAAATTTGGAGTCCCGGCTTGCTCAATCCTGCAAAACAAAAGTTGAGAGATGTGACTGTTCCCGAGAAGGGAATAAATGTAAATGAGGGTTAAATCAGAGTATTGAGCAAGGTTTATTTTGAAGAGTCTGCATCAACCACTCACCCTCCAAAGTCTACAGGAGGGTCCAGTTTGCAGTTTTCCTGTGGTGAGTTCTCCCTGTGGAAGCTTGCTGTGATCCCATGGCTGTGGACCAAGCCTCTTGCACAGAGGAAAGCTAGAAGATGCACGTGGAAAATTTGTCATTTGTACCCTATTGGTCATAAAGCACAAGTCACCCCACAACAGCAAGATCCAATACTCCAATATGTGTTTGCTTATCTCATCAAGTTGATTGAGAAGGTCCCTGAGACTTTATATGTTTTGGGAGAGTGATACCAGAAAGCGGAAAGGTGTTTTCCATGTTTTCACTGAAAGGAACTGGAAAGGCAGATCAGTGCTGCCAAATATCTTAAAGGTGGGTCTGGCTTTATTTGACTAAAGTCATTTGTTCTGCTGGAGTTACAGCTCTTGACCTAAGGACATCAAGGAGAATGTTTGCCACCTGGTAATTTGTTTCCCAGTTCATCAGCCTCATGCTTTGAAATCACAAGCTTACCTCTTCATTTAAATTAGCTTGACTTCAGTGCCAAGTCACTGGTTCTTGATACATCTTTAATGCTACATTAAAATTTTATTTAGTACCTTCAATGAAAATATTACTCACTACCACCTCTCTATTTGTTATTTTAATGTGAGTGGAAGGAGCTCTTGAAGCCTCTCACACAGGCATCTTCTCAACAATCAAGCAACCTTTTGGCTTTTGTCAACACCTTCCTATATCTGACAAACCAGTAACACAGCTGAGTTTGTCATGATTGTTATAGCCAGAATGGTATGCAGCCAATATTCACCTTGGATGGGGTTGAAGAGCAGGAACCAACAGTCAGGAGCTTAATTGGATGTGGCAAGAACAGGGTCAATGCATTCACCCATCAGGAGACAGCTGAAAGGGATAAACAATCAGGAAACAAACTATTTATAAGGCAGGAGATGGGTGGGTAGGTTGGGAGCATTTGGGTGCTGGGTGGTGTTTGTTTGTTTTTGGGGGTAGGGTTTTTTTTGTTGGTTTTTTTTTTTTTTGTTTGGGGGTTTTTTTTGTTTTTTTTTTT
>VZRV01000142.1:515074-525775 GCA_013398115.1 Falcunculus frontatus
CTGTTTTTTTGTTGGGTTTGGTTTTGGTTGGGTTTTTAAGGGGGGGGGTGGGGTGGTTTGTTTTGTAGTTGTTGTTGGATTAAGGACTAGGGTCTGTTGGTACCTGTGCTCTAAACCAATAGTGACGTCCATATTGAACAAGGTAGAAGTGCAGCTGTGGGTATATTTGCTCTATTTTTTAGAGCAGTTTTTGCTGTGATTGGTGTTCCAGCCAGGCTTTCTATGCATGTGGACTTGGAGAGTTTATCCTTGATTTTTTTCTTCCTGAAGGAATGACTCTATTTGTCTGCCTGTCTGTTTTAAGGGCTGGGTTTTGTTGCTGTACTTTGCTTTGCGTTAAGTAGTCTGTTTGAGGTGTGAAAGGAGACTACGTTTGGAGTTGTGGTATGTTTTTTGGGTGGGACTGACTGGAGTGATTTACCTGTTTCTATTTTTACTAGAAAACTAGTTAAATAGTTACCCTATGTGTAAAAGAAAATGGGGCCCATTGTCACTGCATTCAGAAGTTCCTGCCTGTCTCACCTTTTTGCTCTTTGACTTTTCTTTTGTTTTTAAACAAGCTGTGGAAGCAAGCTTTTGTTTTGCCCTTTCTGTCCTATATGAACATGAGTGCAGGAAGGGCTAAGGAGTGAAAATCAGTTAGAAAAAGCAATATATGAGAAGCAACAGGTGGTGGGAAGTGCTTTTCCAGCTTCCATTCTTGCTGTTGGACTCCACAATGCCCTGAAAAAAGGGGGCTGTTGCAGTCTTTCCACTCTTTTGGAGGCCACAGTCAAGTGTTAGGATTTTGTGTTATTTTGGGTGGTTGGCTGTGTTTGTGTTGAGCAGAGCAATTCCCTCCAAAAATGTGGCAGAAGCCCCAGTCCTATCCCATTTACAGTCACTCCCAAATCAATGCTTGAAAATAGATGAAAGAGTAAATAAAATCTCTCTCTGAGAGAGCACTCAAACGTTGCAGAAGAGAAAAAAAAATTAGACTTTACTTGATGCTGAGGAGAATATTCAATATCCAGTCAGGGTCTGACCCTGTTCTCAGAGGGATCAGCTTGGAAAAGCACAATGTGGTGGTTCAGTGTGTGCATTGATGTGCTTTAATGGGACATTTCCAGTCAAGAGCATCTGCATCTTAAGGGCTCTGTTTGTCAGAGGTAGGGTATTACATTAAGGATGAAATATGAAAAGCTGATAGCCTTGAGCAGTTAGAGATTTGTATAAAATCTTCTCCAAAGAGCTAAAACAGAAATATTTGAAAGATTCCTCCATTTTTAACAGGTTGAATTGTTGGATGCTTGGAGAACCTTGTGACTTCAATGTAATTTTTCTCAGGATGTAACTGGGCCTGCTACATTAGCTGCCATATCTAGCCTAGTCTAAAACTTCTTTCTGCATAAATAAAGATGAGGGGAAAATTGGTGGGATGTGATGGAAATATAAAAATAGGAGTGGGAGTAAGCAGGAGAGAGGGTATGAAGTTTACAGGCTGCTGGCAAACAGAACAAAGCCCAAAGAGATGATGATTAGTGCTTGACTCTTCACCTCTCAGGCAGAAGCTGTAGCTGGTGAATTGGGCTGGTTTTTGCTTGGGGAGAGTTAATTTTCTTCACAGTAACTATTACGGGGCTAGGTTTTAGATTTGTGCTGAACACAGTGTTGATAATCTAGAGATGTTTTTGGTATTGCTGAGTAGCACTTGCACAAGGCCTTCTGTGCTTCTTGTACTGCTGCACTGGTGAGGGCTCTGGGGGTGCATGAGAAGCTGGGAGGAGATACAGCTGGGCCAGCTGACCCCATCTGACCAAAGAGATTCTACACCACATACTATACTCAGTAAATAAAAAGGGGGATGTTTGGCACGACGGCATTTGTCTTCCCAAGTCACCATTATGTGTGATGGGGCCCTGCTCTCCTGAAGATGGCTGGACACTTGCCTGCCTGTGGAAAGTGTTGAATGAATTAATTGTTTTGCTTTATGTGTGTGGCTTTTGCTTTACCTTTTAAATTATCTTTATCTCTACCCATGAGTTTTCTCACTTTTTCTCTTCTGATTCTCTCCCTGATGCTGCTGGTGGGGGAGTAACTGAGTGGCTGCCTGGGATTAAACCACAACAGACTTTTTTTCATGCTCGATGCGCAGCTTGAAGGGTTAGAGACAACGAGAGATTTGATTGAAATGTGCTAGATTGATTTGATAGCTGCTACTGCCATTTAGCTATTAATTGGCAGGCTCCTGTGCTTGCCATGGGGCTCACTTGCCTGGTATTAGAGCCTCGTTAGTGGCTCCTCTTTGCAACTGCTGCTCTCTGTAGGGCAGACCAAGATACTCTGCTGTGCCTGGGCACATATTGATAACAGCCCTGGTGATGTGCCTGGGCTGGCAGATGGCCAGGGCATCGCTGGTGTGTCTGTGCTGCTGAACTGGCCAGGCTGGGACTCCAGTGTGAGCTCCAGTCAAAGGGACTGTGAGCTGTGGATGAGCCCATGATGGAGCAGACATGCCCTGGAAGAACTCATGCTGGAGCAGGTTAATGCCTGAAGGAGGCTGTGATCCTGTGAGGATCGTCACATTTGTGAAGAACTGCAGCCTATAGGAAGGATGGATGTTGGAGAAGTTTGGGGAGAACTGTTTCCCATGGGTGGAACCCCATACTGGAGCAGGGGAAGCACAGATGCCCCTGAAACCTGTGGTGAAGATGATGGTGAGGCGCAGTTCCCTGCAGCCACAGAGGACTAGGAAGTGGATCATGGCAGGAACCCCTTGTGGCAGCCAGGCTTGGGAGCAAGGGGAGGAGTTCACTGCTGTGCTGAACCCTGTAACCTGGACCCAAAGAACCAGAGGTGGAGATTGTAATGGATGTACTTTTAAATGTTGTAAGCCGTTGTTTGAGTTGCATATTACAGGAATCACTGTACCAGGAGCCACATGGACCAGTGGAGGAAAAGCATTAAAAGAAGCAAAAGAGCAGAGTGACCTGAGCTGAGCTGGGTTTGGTGCCCAGTAACTCAGTGCAACACACCATTCCTCCTGTCCCGAGTGGCCCTTTGACTGATGGAGCCCAAACTCATGGACTAAATGAACACAAAGGACCTTGTGGTGCAGACCTTGTTAAGAAAACTACTCTGACCATTGATGAGACTCTCTGGCCATCACATTCCCACCACCAGAGGGTTTTACTGCTGGGACTGAAGCCCCTTCAGAGCAGATGGCTCCAGTGAGATGATGGGGGCTCCACTTGGCTCCCTACACACCCTGCTCACATACCTTCAGACCATGTTTCATCCCTTTGTGTGAAGGATTGGAAGTCCATGGCCTCTTGTCTTGGGCTCTGGTCATTCAGAGACCTCATTTGTTTATTGTATTGAAGGGTGGGAAGGGAGGTCATGGTTAATGAAGTTGTGTTGGATATTTTATGACCTGACCATGATGCAAATGATATGGAACAAGGGGTGGAATGTGCTGGGGTTTATCTGGGGTAAGTTTTCTTCATGGTAGCTAGTATGGGACTATTTGCATCTGTGCTGGATGCAGGTTTTGTAATATGGAGGTGTTTTTGTGATTGCTGAGCAGGGCTTGCACAGAGCCAAGGCCTTCTCTGCTTCTCACAGTGTCCTTCTGGTAAAGGGACTGGAACCACATGGAAAACTGGGAGGTGACACAGCCAGGACAGTTGACCCTAACTGACCAAGGGATTCCAGACCATGTGACATCATGCTCAGTGTATAAAGTGTGGGGGAATAAAGAATAATGGGGGGATGGTGTTTGTCTTCCCAAGTCACCATTGTGTGATGGAGCCCTGCTTTCCTGGGGATGACTGAACACCTGCCCATGGGGAGTGTTGAATGAATTCCTTGCTTTGCTTTGCTTTGTGTGTGTGGCACTTGCTTTATCTATTAAACTGTCTTTATCTCAGCCCATGAACTTTCTTACTTTTGCTCTTCCAATTCTGTCCCCAATGCCACTGGTAGGGGGGATGAGAGAGTGGCTGCTCAATTACTGTCTGGGGTTAAACCATGACATGCAGATATTTAGTAATTATTTTTTGTTGTGTAGCGTTCACTTAAAGGTGGAGGGGTGGAGCTCTGCTCAAGACTGGGTCTCTTGGCACTGCCAAGAAGAGCCTGGTCCATCCTCTTGACATCTCCCTTCAGATACTGATACATATGGATGAGATACCCTCTCAACCATCTCTTCTCAAGGCTGAACAGGCCTCATCCTTGTGAGAGAGATGCTCCAGTCCCTTAATCAACTTTGTAGCCTCCATTGGGCATGCTCCAGGAGCTCCATGTCCCTCCTGTCCTGAGGAGCTCAAAACTGGACACAGCACTCCAGATGTGCCTCACTGGGGCTGGGTAGAAGGGCAGGATCAGGATCCCCTCCCCAACCTGCTGCCAGTGCTCTGCCTTAAAGAAGGTTGTACACAAGTGGGGGTTGGTCTCCTCTCCCTGATAATAAGCAGTAAGATAAGATGAAATGGCCTCAAGCTGTGCCAGGGTAGGTTTAGATTGGATATTAGGAGAAATTCCTTCAGAAAAGGGACATTCAGCCACTGGAACAGATTGCCCAGAGAAATGGTGAAGTCACCATCCTTTGGAAAGGTTAAAAAAATATATGAGTGTGGCATGTAGGGCCAGGGCTTAGTGGTGGACCTGGTGGTATTAGGTTAATGGCTGGGCTTGATGGAGGTCTTTTCCATCCTAAAGGATTCTTTGCAGTATCAGGCTAAGAGTTTTAGAGCTGAAAGAGCTCAAAGGCAGGCCTCATGTCCACCCAGTGCTCCTTAGGCTGATCAGCTTGAAGATAATCATAAAATAATAATGATAATCCTTGAATTCAGTCTTAGAATCACAGAACCATTTATGTTGGAAAAGACCTCTAAGATCACAGAGTCCAACTATTAACCCAGCATGGTCACCTCCCTGGCTGTCCTCACACTGTCCTCTTTTCAGATGAAGATATTGTCAAATCTTAATGCTCCGTGGGCAATTTTGCAAATAAAATGACGTGGATAGTCAGAGTAGACTACAAAGCCTGGATTTGAAACTTAATGTGAGGATGAAAGGATCAATGAGGAGTACCAGAGAAAGGTTTCAACATCATCTTTGTCCTTCAGTGCCCTTACAGGAAACCCTACAAGAGAAGGAACAGGAGAAGAGCTCAGTTTAATTTGCCTCAAATTGGTCAAGCTTTTATGAGAAATTCTGAGTCACTTAACCACTTGTGACCATACTTTGCCCAAGACCTGACCTATGTGAGAATCAATAGGCCTAGAGGAGTCCCAAGAAAGTCCCCAGGACTGTTTTTGTGCTGAAAAACATTTCGGTCATTATTGCTTAGGTCTTTCTACCCCAAGCACTTCCCAGAAGCTGAAATGGCAGAGTTTGAATACAAACTAACAGGCATTACAATTAATAAGGAGATTCAAATTAAAAAAGAAAAAGGAAATGGTTCATGACTCATGTAAAATATTAAGTAAATGTAGCGGAAGGAAGTTTGCCTTTAATTAGTGTTAAAATGGAGCCGGGAGGGCATGATGGACTGCAGTGAAAGAAAGAGGAGGAATCAGGGTACTAAATACAGAAAATTATCACTTGGAATTTCCCTGAAGTCCTTGTGGGGATTTTCCTGTTAGCTGTGCCTCAAAGGTGCTTCTCAAGGCTCGTTTCTAGTTGCAGGTAGTGTTTGAAACCAGTCAATCAACCAGCTTGCTCTGACTCGGAGAGGCTTTTAGTTCTGATGCTCTGTTAGAGAGGTGGCAGGGGTAAAGAGATTTTTGTTCCTTGAATTCATGCTTTTGGCACAAAAAGGAGGGAATAAATTTTGACTTTACACTTTGCAGAGGCTCAGCGTGTGACCAGCCCCTTTTAGAAGGCTTTACCTGACGTAGGGAAAGGGGGTGCTTGGATCTCTTTGCTTCCTCCAAAAGGCACAGAAAGCTTTTCTGGAAACTCAGGCTCTGCCTTTCTGACCCTGCTAATCACTAAGCCCCACGTAAATTCTTCTCCCCTCTTAGTGAAGCTGTGTTCCTCTGCTCTCTGAACTGCCTAATCACCAAATATTTGTGCTGGCCACAGGTGGCAAAAGCACGGTAATGGGTCATAATTCAGCCCAGCCCAGCATAACCATCTTTCCCCTCTAAATTAAAATGTGGCTGTCTTCTGGTTAGACATAAAGTGGCCTAATTTTGGAGGGATTGAGAGGTGAGCCATTTCAGGGAGATGAAAATTAATTTTACTTTAATGATGTGAGCTGTTATGTCTATCAGAGCACTGAATGCTTTCTTCACACTTGGCCACAGCCGTTGACAGAGGCACTGCCAGCCTGTATTTTTTTTTTCCTCCATTAAATTAGATTAGCTCACTTTGGGGTTATATCTTTGAGTCTGATTGAACAAATGTAGCAATTTATCCAGGCGTTACAGGATTTCCCCGTGGATGCTTGATGAGAGCTGCTCCATGAGGATGATACACTTAATTAAAAGACAGAAGCTGAAGACTGATACAGATGTATCCTGACACAGCAGCTGGGTTTGTGTCAGGGTCTCTTTGCTTATTGGAATTGAAGTGGGGGGATGAGAAGGAATCGGGGCTCTCATTACAGAGGGAGGAATAAGCCCAGATCCCAGACTGTGTTACACAATGAAGTTTTAGCACCATCCCTGATGTGATTCAGTGTGGGATCCACGCAGGGCGTTTGTCACAGTGGGTTGACCTTGTTTATCCCATAGCATGGTGTGGTGGGGTTGTGGAGGGGGTCTCAGCCCTGCTGGTTTGTTTATTCCCTCTCAGTGGGGCTGGGAAGCCACCAGGGAAGGGAACTTATTGGGATCCTCATTGCAGGGGGTCAATATGGGGATGGCCAAATCCCGTTTGCCTGGTTAATAAAACAGCAATGAACGGGTGCTTGCCCTTTCTTCATCCTGCATGCCCTCAAATCTCCCATCTTTGGGCAGGGAAAACCCCTTGTTATCCTGGTCTCTCCCTTTACTTCAAAGGGAGTTAAAACAAATGACAATATTTTTCTTTCCCAGTAGAGGGAAGTGTTGGCTAAACTGAGTTTTGCCTGTGACACCCTCACGGCACCTCCTGCTAAAGGAGCTTCTCACAGCACTTATCGCAAGCAGTAAAAGGGTTCATAAAAAGTCGAGGTCTGTGGAAAGCAAAAGCACTCCACTGAGTGCTAGCAAGGTGGGAGGGCATGGAGAAACCTTTCAAATTGGGAAGGAAAATACTTCTTTTTCTCTTTTGCCAAATAGAGTTCTGCAAGAAAAAAGCACTTCTAAACATTTTTGTTTATTTTAAGAAAAAAGAAATACAGACTTTGTTTTAAAGTAAAAGTGTTCTCCAAACTCAGGCTTTCAAGAACTGCATATTTTTCAGGCTCTTTGTTTCCTTAAAAAGGCAGTGACAAGTGTGTAGGGATATGGGCTGAAAGAAAGGTTTTATGAACACCTTTGGGAGAATAAATGGATCTTCGCAACCAGCACTGCTGTCCGTAATCCCTTTAAGAATGCAGTGATCACTTTGTGGGGAAAAAGGTATTTTTTTGGAGAGAAGAGAAAGATGACACTAACCGATCTCCCATAACATTTATTTTGCTGCTGACATGCACATTTGTTGGGTTTCAGCTGACTTGCCTGAACTTTTTCAGACATTCAGTAAGCCAGCATTACCTGACTGCTTCTTGCAGAGAGAAGATTTTGGCAAGGCAGCACGGTTTTTAATCAATTTTCCTCTCTCTGATCAGCCTGTCTATAGGGCTCCAATTAACATGGCTACTTCATGATTAGTGTTTGCATTAGGAGTGTTTCCTGTGCCAAGGGTGTTCCCCACGTGCTGTGGGATTTGGAGCTGCTGCTTTCAGTGTATGTTCCTGGGTTACATTTCTGTGGCTTCTGAAGCAAGGCAATTTAAAAAGAAGAACCCAAATAGCATAGAAATGCTTGAAAAGAGGGGCAAAGAATTCTTTTTTTTGGGGGGGTAGGAAATGGGAGAACCGTCTCAGTCCTGCTCCTGGCATGGAAGAAATTTTAAAGGCAGCTTTCCCCTCCCGTACTTCTTCCTACCTTTCATTAATCTGATTTATTTCCTTAGTAAATACTGCTCTGTTTTTTTCTATAAGCTGCATTCAGACTGAGCTGATTTCATTATCACAGGATTGAGGATTTTCTAGTATTATGAGTAATTTCTGTATTTGTAAAGACACGTGAAACAGATGGGTCGTCCTGGTGCTTCAAAAAGGTTTTAACAGTGTTTCCTCCCTCTGTAAAAAAAAGAAGTAGAATTTAAAATTTACAGAATTATCTCTTACGGACTGCAAAAGAAAGACAAGAAATTATTCAGGACCAGTGGATGGGACATTAAGTGAAATTTTGTGGCTTTTCCCTCCTTTCCCTGGCTGTGCTACTAAATCTGTGACACCGAGGTGTGCTGCTGGCTCTTTACCCTGAGATCGTTGCTATTGTGGTTCTGAAGGAAGAAGAGAGGACAGAGGACCTTCATTCATGAATTGTGAGTGGAGCAAGAATGGGAGGGAAGAGAATATAAAACATGTTTTTAATATATAATCGTATACATTATAATAAATAAGGTAAAATAAAAATTCCCTCAAATATGCTATTCAGCCCCAAAACACACATCATCACCTGCTGTGTCATCAGCACAGAGAGCACTGTGCTGTAGTCTATGAATCACAGAATCACTAGAGCTGGAAAAGAACTCCAAGATCATTGAGTCCAACCATTAAATTAACTCCTTCACTGGAAGAAGCAGTAGGTTCACATGTCTTCTCTCTTTACAAGCCTAACTACCTCATGATAGTATTTTTTAGCTATTTGAAGTCAGAAATGCCAATTTTGGACATCACAGCTCCATGATAGGAGTTTCTGAAGGTGTGAGTACCCCCCACCAGGGACGCTGGTTCTGCTGCCCAAGAACCGGGACTGTTTCTGGGTGCAGAGAGCACTGATGTGGTGGGACCATGCTGTGACCATCCCAGTGTGGAGGATTTCCAGCAGAGCTCTGCTGCTGTGTGCAGTGTGACCCCAGCAGCCATCCTTGCATGACATTTTTGCTCTGGTGTGAATTCTTTTTTTTGATTGAATTTAAAAATGATGTTGGACATCCACTAAACATCACTGAAAAGACGTTCCTGTTCTTGTAAGTTAGAGATGTCCTGCAGAGAAGTGTTGGCACAGTGGCTGAGCTGCCAAGGACTCACCATTTGCCTTTATGGGACTGAAGATGTGCCCATCCTGCAATCTTTTTGGGTCCTCACAAGAACCTGCTTCCCTTTGAGCAGCCACTCTTCAGCCTCATGTTGAGAGGTTAAATTCCTGAGCATTTGTCTTCCACCTCACACATCTTTCTGTGCTGCTCTAGGGTTTTACAGGTTCTGTTCCCCATGTCCATCTTTCTCTGCCTTTCTCAGGATTCATTCCCCTTCCATCTCCCTTTGTTTGTAATTTTTTTCCAGTCTCTGACCCCCACTCCCTCTTCTCAGCTCCTTCCCTCCTCTTCCTCACCCAGCTCTTCCCTATGATACACTCCATCATTTCCTGCATTTCCAGAACCTTTGCACATTTTGAATCCCTCAGCTGATAATTTCCTTGAGCACGAGCTTGTCCTTGAATGGACACCTGCTCTCCAACCACCTTCCCAGAGCCCCTGCAGCCCCTCAGCTTTTTCCCCTCAATGATCTGCTCTTTTCCCAGCACCTTTCCCCACCCTGAGCTGCCTTCACATGAGTGTTTATTACTGCTCCACACTCTCTTTCCAGAGCGGCAGCAGACACTTCCCAACATGTCACTGAGGCAGTAAAGCAATGCCAGTCTTCCATTTGTCCTGTTTTACCTCAGTAATTTGAGGTTTTTTGAGTTTTTCATTAGTCTCTTTCACTTTTACTACCCTGAATACATCACTTGGCCAGAAAATCCTCACCACTCCTCTCTTCACCTGTGAACATCCATCTATGATCTCCCCAGTCACTGCTGGGCAGCTTATTTTGGCTAAAAGCTGCTGTTCCCACTCACTGGAGCTGCTGTTCCTTGACGCTGGAGGTTCTGGGTCAGGGAACTGCAGGAGGAGCTGGGTTTGGCTGGGGGAGATCAGCGGGTCCAGCTTTGGCACTGTTCACACCTCCCTCCTCCCTCTGCGTGCTGAGGGACCCCTCGCTGTGTCCAGCTGCCAGTGCCTCTCCTCTCCCCTCTGTCCCCTCGGCCCTGATTAAATCCTCTCTCAAGGGCCCCGTGGCATCCCCCAGCTTTCACTGCAGCTTCATCCCCTCTCCTTCCCCCTCCCACGTTTCTCCCCAGTTGCACGCATCCTGCCTTGCTCCCTAGAGAGAGCATGGCACAGATGTGGTACTTGTGGACAGGGTTTAGTGGAGGACTTGGCTAAGCTGGTTTAAGAGTTGGACTTGATTATCTCGGAGGTATTTTCCCAACGCAACAAGTCTGATTCTATCCCTCCCTCATCGCATTTCCTGATGCCTAACTAAATAAGTCTGTGATTCTAGCACTCCCTCATCCCATTCCATGCTGCCTTTTTCATCCTCCTCTTCCCCATCCCTCCCTTCTTCTCAGCCCTTCTCATCCTTCCTTCCTTCCCCCCCCTTTTCCTTGCCATCGTTTCTCCTTCCCGGCCGCTTACCCCTGCCTGTCCCTCCGCCTTCCTCCCCGTTTCCCGGCCTCCCCCCGCTCTGTTCCC